>PVKM010001299.1:0-80608 GCA_004027735.1 Carollia perspicillata | reverse complement strand
TTTCTTCATTCTTTTCTGCTTGGCTGTTTGTTTCTTCCTTCTGGTCCACTCCATTGATTTGAGACTCAGTTTTCTTCTCATCACTACTGGTTTCCTCTGCATTTTCCATCATTTCACTTATGAAGGTCTTCATTTTTTCATCTAATTTGCGACCAAAATCAACCAATTCTGTGAGCATCCTGATTAGCAGTGCTTTGAATTGGGCGTCTGTTAGGTCGGCTATTTCTTGCTTGTTTAAAAGTATTGGCTGTGGAGCTCTGAGCTTTTCTTGTGTTTGCGGCATTTTGGTCAGGTGGCACCTGTTGCGTATGAGGGGCGGAGCCGTAGGTGTTCACCAGGGTGGCGCAGCCTAGTCGCCAAGTTGTGACGTTGTCGGTTGGGTTGAATGTCCGAGGACTTCCGAATTTCAATTTTCTGTGTTCTGGCTGTGTTATTGTTTATAAATATTTGTTGTCCTTAATCTTGGTTGTGAGAGGAGGCACAGTGCTTCCACCTACGCCTCCATCTTGGCCGGAAGCTTGTAGGATTTTTATAGACACAGTTTATCAGGTTGAGGAAATTCCCTTTTATTCCAGATTTGTTGAGTTTTGATCAGGAATGGACGTTGGATTTTATTAACAGCTTTTTGTATCTATTGAGTTGATCATATTGCTTTTTTATTTTATAAATACTTTGGATTATATTGATTATCCTCCCTACCCCCCATATTAAATCAATCTTGTATTCTTGGGTTAAAACCCATTTGGTTCTATTTGTTGTTTGGATGGTTGATGGGGTGATTGGGCTGTGTGCCTCTTATCACCCAGCAGGTGGGCTAGGCTTTACCATGGCAGTGGTGGCTGCCATGTCAGTGGAGTAGCAACAGTAGCAGTCCTCTGACGTCCAGAGTTCCAGAGTTTTCAGTTTCACTTCTCCCTCATTCTGCCCAGCAAAGAAAGTCTTAAAACCAGTCCAAGTTTAAGGGATGAGAGAGATTCTACCACTCCAGCTCATGATGGGAGTAGCTTACAGGGTCACATTATAGCGTCAATAAAGGAGGGCAAGAATCTGTGCCTTGATCACAGTGTACTGTGGGGCACAGCCTTTTTAATAGCTTACACCCAAATCCTCTCAGTTTTGCTCTAATTATCTTAACATGTTTAGTTCTTTGCCTTGGTTTTTCTTTTCAGGATAACACTGAATTAACAAGATCCTTCCTCCCTGGTTTCATGATTATTTACAGTGTCTGAAGTAACTATTAAAGAACAATAGGTAGTGAGAAACTCAGTTTTATATGATTTTTATAAACATGCAGTATTGTCCTATGATGTCTTCAGTGATGATGTATCTATGTATGCCTGTATGTCTGTATGTGTGCATGTATGTGTAGATAATGGGCTGTGCTGTGCAAGTCCGGGAATTGGTACTTCTAATCTGGTACCTGCTTTTTGATTACAAGTATTTATCGATATCAGAATGTTAATTGAGGGACTTTTTTTGGTTCTAATAAACTTAGGGAGCAGTTAAGCATTTCTTTTCTTTTTTAAAAAATATATTTTATTGAGTATGCTATTACAATTGTCCCATTTTCCCCCTTCATTCTCCTCCACCTTGCACACCCCCTCCCACCGACATTCTCCCCCTTTAGTTCATGTCCATGTGTCATAAGTTCTTTAGCTTCCACATTTCCCACACTACTCTTGCCCTCCCCCTGTCTATTTTCTCCCCACCGTCTAGGCTACTTATTCTCTGTACCTTCTCCCCTGCCTCCTCCCACTCCCCTGTTGCTAACCTTCCACGTGATCTCCATTTCTGTGGCTCTCTTCCTGTTTTAGGCGTCCACTTAGTCTGCTTTTGTTTTAGGAGTGTATGTTAATAACTATGAGTTTGCTGTGTTTTCACTGTTCATAGTTTTTATTTTCTTTTTCTTAGATGAATTCCTTTAACATTTCATATAGTAAGGGCTTGGTGATGATGGACTCCTTGATCTTGATCTTATCTGAGAAATATTTTTTCTGCCCTTCCATTCCAAATGAAAGCTTTGCTGGATAGAGCAGTCTTGGATGGTAGGTCCTTGCCTTTCATGACCTGGAATACTTCTTTCAGCCCCTTCTTGCCTGTAAGGTCTCCTTTGAGAAATCAGCTGCCATTCTGATAGGAACTCCTTTGTAGGTGACTGCCCTCTTATCTCTTACTGGTTCTAGGAATCTCCTCTTCATTTTAATCTTGGCTAATGCAATTATGATGTGCCTTGGTGTGTTCCTCCTTGGGTCTACCTTTTTTGGGACTCTCTGAGTTTCCTGGAAGTCTTATCTCCTAAGCCAGATTGGGGAAGTTCTCCTTTATTATTTGTTCAAATAACTTTCCCACTTGTTGCTCTTCCTTTTCTCCTTCTGGTACTCCTACAATGCAGATGTTGGAACGTTTAAAGATGTCCTGGATGTTCCTCAGCCTCTCCTCATTTTTTTTTGAATTCTTGTTTCCTCATTCTTTTCTGTTTGGTTGTTTCTTTCTTCCTTCTGGTCCATTTCTTACCATCACTATTGGTTCCCTGTGCATTTTCCTTCATTTCACTTATCATCGCCTTCATTTGTTCATCTACTTTGCGGCCAAAATTAACCAATTCTGTGAGCATCCTGATCACCAGTGCTTTGAACTGTGCATCTGATAGGTTGGCTATCTCTTGCTTGTTTAAAAGTATTGGCTCTGGGGCTCTGAGCTGTTCTTCTGTTGGAGTCATTTTTGGTCAGATGGTGCCTGTTAGGTATAGGTGGTGGAGCCTTAGGTGTTTACCAGGGCGGAGCAAACCAGTGGCTGGGTTGTGATGCTGTCTTTGGGGGTGGGGCCATAGAGGGAACAATGATGCCTGTTCCACGCTCTCTCAGATTTGTATCCCCTCTGCTGCCTACCACATGCAAACTGGGTCCCCCTGGAGCTGGTTCCCAGCTGGGTGGGCCTATGCAAGCTCCAGGACCCTGTGGGTCTCCCCAGTGACCTCTTGTGTGAGGCTGGCACCTTTTCAATCGGTGTTTTTGGGCTTCATTTTCCGTCGCTGGGGCCCTGGGCTGCGTGGTCTCCCTGCCAGTTCTTGACTACTTTATCTGCACGTGCTTGTGTGACCGACAACGGCCAACTGCCCTGCCTGTTTCCTCCCTGCATCTTGGTCTGCAAGCTCCACACCACCTAAGCTCCCCGGTGCTCCCGGGTCTGCCAGCCACTCCCTTTTCCTGCCAGGTTTCCTCTCCCCCGACTGCCGACTCCGCCCATCTTACCGGTCTAGTTGAATGGTTGTCGGACTTCGTAGTTCAATTTTCTGTTTCGGTTGTGTTACTCTAAATCTTTGTGGTCTTTAATTTCGGTTGTGTGAGGAGCCACAGTGTTTCCACCTATGCCTCCATCTTGGCCGGAAGTCGGGGTCTCCAGTCTTCTCTTTTTTTTTTGATGTGTGATTTCCAAAATTTATTCAGCTTTTAGTCAATAATAATGCTAATGTTTTTCAGGTACTTAACTGTGTGTGTGCGCCATACACCATCCAAGTGCTCTGCATCCCCCTAATGAGTTTGTGTGATCTACAGGATGATTTATAGGCTTTCAGGTTTTTGATAAACATAGAAATCATTTATTCAGAGAATTGAACTATAGGCAAAACTGGGCTAGTTACAGAAAGGAATGTGAATGTGTTCTTTGTATATTGTGATGTAACAGCCTCACAGCCCACATCTTTTCCTGCGTGTTGAATTCATGTGGATATAAGGTAATTTTCCTGTTGTGCGGTCAGCATCCTGACATTTTTGAAAATGTGATTGGCGACTGTGGAGTTGAGTATAGTCTTCTTTCTATACGTGTGACATCTTGGAAGTAAACGAGAATCATGTGGTTGTTGCTGGATACTCAGCAGAGGGATTTTCCTTTCCTTTGGTATAGTGGAGGAGCTGGGATCACCCACCTGGTAGAATAGTTGTTCTCTGAAAGCTTTCCACTGATGTGTATGGGTGGTAGGTGGGGCTAAAAGAGGACACATTCTCTTGCCCTTCACAGTAAAAGTTTTTTTGAGCCCTGGTTGGTGTAGCTCAGTGGATTGAGTGCAAGCTGCGAACCAAAGGGTCATTAGTTCATTTCCCAGGCAGGACACATGCCTGGGTTGCAGGCCAGGTGAGAGGCAACCACACATTGATGTTTCTGTACCTCTTTCTCCCTCCCTTCCCGTCTCTCTAAAAATAAATAAATAAAATCTTTTAAAAAAAGATATTCACCTGGAAAGTTTATTTAAAAAAAGTTTTTTGAGTTTGAAGCTTTCTTTGAAGTTTGCAGCAGTCTTGGCTCCTTTCTTCTGTGTAGTTTGATCTGCAGTTCCATTAGACTTGAGTTATTCGTCCATGTCTGATCTTGTCAGCTACCGGTTTATCATTCTGTTTTCCAATGCTGTTATGGATTTATTCTTTCCAAAAGGTTTGTCATTTTAAGAAATTTTACACAAAAGGGATAGATTCCACTATTGTGATCTAATAGTATTAATCTTTTTGTAATTGTAATTATACTCTGGGTAGGAAGCACTTCTACCATATGTATTTTTACTTGTATGGAAGAAATGAATTTTTACTTCCTGCAGTGGTTGCTTTAGGCTGCATGGTATATACTGGTAGGCCAAATAGTCCGTTTAGTTTTTTCTGTGAAATAAAATACATGTTTTTAATTTTCACCAGTAACTTTATTGATTTGGATATTTTTGATTCATTCTTAATTGATTTGGATATTTCTGATTCATTCTTTATTGATTCTGAGTATGCTGGCTATCTTTGGCTATAGGCTTCTAGTGGGTTGAGGCCAGGGATGCTACTAGACACCTTCCAATGCGTAAGACAGCCCCACAGCAATGAATTATGGGGCCAAAGTGTCAATAGTACCAAGAAACTTCGCAGACCACTTTTGACATGTTTGATCAGTCTCAGCACCTTCTCCATATACTGCATAAATCTTCCTTTGCGTTTCAGTTGCATTTTTACCTTCTTGACATAATAAATTATTATACACTAAAAATGGTGTGTATTTTCTTCCGTCATTAATCTTAAAATGACGGCACAAAATTCACCAGTTTTAATGTTTTCTTTAAAAAGTGCATGCCGATAATGACAGCCATCACAATGTAATCTAATACACTTGTTTCAGATGAAGTTAAAGACAACTAAGCACTACTATAGCCATCTATTGGGGGAAAACTAAACAAACTTTTTGGTCAACCCAATATCGAACTTATTACAGCCTTCTTAAAATGATACTAAGTCTTGCAAATACTGTTTAAAAAACTTTACAGTAGTATACTTCCATTTCTTCTCTCTAGATCTTTGTATTATTATTTGATACATCTTCTACATGTTATAAAATGGACAATACAGTATCATTTTTACTTTAAACAGCCAGTTTTATTCTAAATAGGTTTAAATAATAAGCTATTTTTAAAAGATTTTATTTATTTTTAGAGAGGCGGGAGCGGGGAGAGAAAGAGAGGGAGAGAAACATTGATATGTGGAGATACTTCAATTGGTTGCTTCTCGCCCCTCAACTAGGGACCTGGCCCACAACCCAGGCATGTTACCCAACCAGGAATTGAACCAGCAACCTTTCCGTTGGTGGGAAAGACAACCCAATCCTCTGAGCCATGCCAGTCAGGCCACTCCCTTTTATCTTTTGGGTACTCTGCTTACATTAATATGAGATTGTTTAAAATTGTCACACGGAACTATGATGCACTGTTCATTTTTTGTCTCTTTCCTGTTTTATTTTCAACAATTTCTATTCTGTCTCCAAAGTCACTGTCCCTTTCTTCTGTAATGGCTAATAATTTGGACATGTTTGTCTTTCAAGTTTTTACCTCATACTTGATAGTTTTAATCTTAAGAAGTTTGGTTTGGGTCCTTCTCACATTTTCCATGTATCTAATTAGCATGATCAGTCTTTAGTTTCTTGGATATATAGAGTGCTTTCATGTTCTTGTCTATTAATTGTCTCATCTGTGTCACTTCTGGTTGGTTGATTGATTTTTCTTCTTGTTGATCACATTTTCCAGCTTCTTTGTATGTCAAGTATTTTTTGATCACATGCCAGAAGTTGTTAATTTTACTTTGTTGGTGGATATTTTGTACTACTGTAAGTATCCTTGGGCTTTATTCTCAGATCTAGTTAAGCGACTTTGAAACAGTTCTTTTTTTTCTCTCCCAGCTCTTCATTTCAAGCTTTGTTAGATGGCACCAGAGCAGCCTTTTGTCCACGGCTAGCTAGCTTTACACATCTTTCAATTTTTCTCCATATGCAGTTCTCTCTTTCTGTGCTCTCCCTGCAAACTGTAGCAGCTTTGGCTTGCCTGGAATCGCAGCTCCATTCTCAAGTCTGGAACCCTCTCCAGTCAGTAAGCCATGGCAGTTGTAGAGCTCACTTAGTACATTCACTATGTCGTGCAACTATTACCACTATTTAGTTCTAGAACCTTTTTATTATCCCAAAAGGGAACTGTATCCATGAAATAGTCACTCCTTCTGTTCCCTCTCTATGCTGGAGCCTCCCACAACCACTAATTTACTTTGGTTCTCTGTGGATTTGCCTGTTCTGGACATTTAACATATATACATGGAATCATGTAAGATTGTTCTTTTGCATTTGGCTACTTTACTGTAGCAGGATATTTCTACAGCTCACCCATGTTGTAGCATAGATTGGAACTTCATTCCTTTTTATGATTGAAAACATTCCATTGTATGCATTTATGCATTTTATCTGTTCATCTGTTCATAGACATGTAAGCTGCTTTCACTTTTTAGCTATGGTGAATAGTGCCCCTATACTCGTGTATATAAAGTTTTATTTGAGCAATTTTTGGATATATACCTAAGAGTGGAACTTCTGGGTCATATGTTAGTTCTGTGTTTAATTTTTTGATGAATCACCAAACTCTTCCACAACAGGTATACCTGCAAGTCAAGATTCTTATACCTATAGATTGGAGTCCTGATGCTGGACCTCATAGCCATTTTTTTTTTTAATTGATGAGAGAGAGAGAGAGAAAGAAAGGGAAAAAGAAAGAGGCACATTGATTGGTTGCCTCCTATACACTCCCCGCCTGGTGATCGAATCCAAACCTAGGTATGTGTCCCGACCAGGGATCAAACCTGCAACCTTGTGGTGTATGGGAGGACATTCCAACCAGCTGAGCTACCCGGCCAGGGCTGCAGGCATTCTTTTTATTTGCTCTCTTCCTCATCTGTCCACAGGCATACCTGCAGAAGTTATGATCTCTGGCTCCTGGAGGTCAGGGATTTCCATTTTCAGTGATTGGCAACAGCTCTTCACATCTCTGATGTTCATAGCAGAGCCTGTTATATCTGCTGTGCTGGTCTGTGTCCAAGCTCTTTTCTTTTTCAATCCTCACACAGAAATCTGTTTGTCTATTTTTATTTATGTTTTATTACTATTTTCTCATTCTCACCCGAGGACATGCTTACCGATTTTACAGAGAAGGGGAGGAAGAAAGAGGGAGAGAGAGAAACATTGGTTGCTTCTTGTACACACCCTGACAGGGAACCGAACCTGCAACCTAGGCATGTACCTCAACCCGGAGTCAAACCCCAGTAACTTTTTGGTGCATGCATCGATGCTGCAGCCTACTGAGCCACACTGGCCAGCGGGGGAGTGAGAGAAACATTGATTGCTTCCCTTATGTATCCCAATGGGGGATTGAACCTGCAACTTAGGTATGTGCCCTGACCGGGGATCAAACCTGTGGGCTTTTGGTGTGAGTTGATGCTCCAACCAACTGAGCCACCTGGCCAGGAATGCCTCCTAGCTCTTTTCAGAGCACCTTCTCCGTATGAGTCTATCATTTATAGTCATTATTGAAGACACAATTATGAAAACATACACTGTTTGCCAGGTAACCCCTGAGACATGTACTATTTTCTCTGTTGTGAAGGTGAGTAAATTGAGGCTCAGAGAGGGTGGGCCATGTGCCCAGGATTCCACAACTCAGGAGTAGCATCTCTGGAATTGGACTCTAGGTAGTCTGGCTCCAGAGTCCCACCTCTGGTGACTCAGCTGTGCTCTTCAGTTCCATGTTCTATGATACTACTACCCGCCTCCCCTACCTTTTTGACAGGTAAACATGGTCAGGAAACAAGTCTGTTTTGGTGGCAGTTGTTTCTCTAGTGCATATTGTGCTGAATGAACTATCTTCTCACTGAATTTCTGTTCATAGGAAAGGCAGCTTGTCTTGTATAGGGAGAGAACTTTTACTAATTGGTTGTGCTAAGTAGTACTTTAACTTAGCTACAAATTCCTTTAAAGTGTTTGAGGAAATGTTAATAGGGAAGTAATCTGAGAGATTACTGCTTCAAATTTTAAGTTGGAAGTTTTTTGGTATAAGAGTGGAACATTTGCCCCGGCTGGTGTAGCTCAGTGGGTTGAGCGCGGGCCTTCGAACCAAACGATCGAGGTTCGATTCCCAGTCAGGGCACATGCCTGGGTTGCAGGCCAGTTCCCAGCGGGGGACGCAGGAGAGGCAACCATACATTGACATTTCTCTCCCTCTCTCCTTCCCTTCCCCTCTAAAGATAAATAAATAAAATTAAGAAAAAAAAAAAAGAGTGGAACATTTACCTTGAATGATAATTATCTCATTTCCTGGATGGAAACATTGATGTCAGCAAACTGCAACAAAATTTGATGGCAAAGGAATACTTTTTTTACTACTGACATAGTAGAGAATATTTAGAACGTGCTTAAAGTGTTATGTGTTTCACTTCATATGTGAGAATCGGTGACTGCGCAGAAAAGAAGACTAGGTGGAAACAAGGACTGAAAGTACAAAGGGTATAGGAACTCTTAATTTTAAAGGATTGTCAAAGTAGTCTGAATTCAAAGAAAGGTAAATAACTACATCCTCATCCATGACTTCAAATACCTCTGTGGTAACTGAGAGAAAGAGGTTATTCAGTTAATCAGACCCAGAATGTGGATATTCTAGCCATTGAGTACTTCCTGTGTAGGTAGGGATGGAAAAGTAGGGGTCTCAGGGTGGCAGTCAAGATAAGGGTAGGTGGGACACCATGCTGGCCTTCCCCTGCCCTTACAGTTTACAGCCCAGATGCACCTGCCTATGATCCCCATCCCTCCAGACACAAATGAGCTATTTGCTGACAGAGGTTAGAAGTTAAATTTTTATTTATTTACTTTTGTTTAACTTTTAATTTGTTGATATTAGAGACATAGAGGAAGGCAGTGAGATAGGGGAAGGGAAATAGAGACATTGGTATGTTGTTGCACTTATTTATGTGCTCATTGGTTGGTTCTTATATGTTCCCTGACCAAGGATTGGACCCTTAACCTTGGTATATTGGGATGATGCTCTAACCAACTGATCTACCTGGCCAGGGCCAGAGGTTCAAGTTTTAAAGTTTTGGGCACATGCTTGAGAAATGAAATTTTTGTGATTTATTGCGTATTATACCTTAAGCATTAGTTCTTAATGACAAAAGCACAATTATGCAAATAATTGCTATTTTTTACTTTTAAGAATTTATTGATGTATAATATTCAGAGGAAGTGGACTCATTTTACGTGTATAATTTCATGATTTATAGTAAGTTTAATGAATTATGAAACCAGCATCATAGTTCAGTTTTAGAACATTTTCATCACCCAGTAAGATCCCTCATACCTACTAACAGTTAATTCTTGTTTCTGTCCCTAGCCCCAGGCAACAGACAGCTAGTCTACTTTCCATAGATTTGCCTTTACAGATAATTGAATTTTAAAATAAAATGCTTAAACACTCTTTAGAGGCTAACGGCACCACACCTACTTATCCAGCATAAGAAGACACATTTTATCTTTGCTTGAGTAAAAGTTTGGATTCTGACCAGGTTGGAAGACATTTTCTGTAGAGGGCCAGATGGTAGATATTTTGGACTTTGCTGTTAACCATAAAAATAGCCATGAATATTTGGTAATAGAATGAGTAAAGCACTTAGGCTTTCTGTAGAAACCAGGATTAGACCTCACAGTGTATATATATTTTCATCAGTTGTTTTGATGGCCATACTCGCTTAATTCCTGGAGGATAATAAAGATACCTAGGAAGAAAAGGCTAGAATTTAGGTTGTTCTGACAATTCAGATAAATTAGGAATTTGGGTGTGCATAAAGAGCAGTAAGTTATAGAAAAGAGTTTGGGCATAAGAAAGGATTCAGGTTTCTCAGGATCATAAGTGAGCATCAACAATAAAAGTGAAAATGAGTGGGCTTTGGACTTAAAACCTTTTATTTTGGAAGACTGATCAGTTAAATGTAAGTGGAAGAACTAATCACTCCTAGACCATCAGGTGTATGTTTGGATCTGATGGCCTACCTCTTCCCCATTGGGGCACTTAATTAGCATAAAAGTTGTCCTTGCAACCAGCTGCACTCAGCCTTATTCCTTCATTGTTTCTGAGGCTTAAGGGTTTTTCTTTGTTTTTTTAATCCTCTCCTGAGGATATGTTATTGAGTGAGAGAGAGGGAGAGAAAGAGAGAGAGAGACCCATTGGTGGTTTTCTGTACATGCCCAACCGAGGATGGAACCTATAACCCAGTTAATGTGCTCCAACCTACTGAACACCCTGTCAGGGCCTGAGTTTTAAGTTTTTGTTTACCTTTTTACAAAAGGAAAAATTCCTTTCTGCAGTTATTAAAGTACTGTGTTCTAAGCCACAGTAAGGTGTTTATAGCAGAAACTGGCAATCCATATATAGCTACCAACTGTATAGAGTACTACCATGGTGGGTTTGTAGTATCTTATGGAACCCTCAGTGCCTCTCCTAGGTGTAATGGGTGTGTCTGTATGTTAAAATATAGTATTTATCTACTTACTGACTTTTCTTTTTAAAGATTTTATCCATTTACTTTCATAGAGAGGGCAAGGGGGGGAGAAACACAGAGGGACATCAGTGTGTAAGAGATGCATTTCGCTTGCCTCTTACACACACCCAACTAGGGGGACCTGACCCACAACCCAGGCGTGAGTCCTAACTGGGAATCGAGCCGGCAACCGTCCAGTTCACAGGCCAGTGCTCAATCCACTTAGCCACACCATCCAAGGGCAAAATATAATTTTTAGAATGTGAATGGAAACAATATATATTGTTTAGTTGTCTGCTTTTCTCAGTTAGCATGTCACAGACCTTTGTATGCTAAGTCATACTATTTTCTGTTTTTTTTTTCTTTTCTTACATCATGCACATCTTTTCATCACTTCTTGAATATCTGGGGTTTTGATTGGGATGGATTATAGCAGTTTCCCAGGATATCACTAAGAACAAGACTTTGTGTTTTTTTTCTTTTTTTGTAATGTTGGGGATCACAGTGTGCCTGTGACAGGACACCTCTGCTCTGAGTTACTTCTTCCTCACTGCATCATGTGTCTCTGCACTGCTGTCACTCTGCCCAGAGTCCCAGTGCTGGATTCCTCTGGGCCTCGAAGGTGGTCGGGGAGAGTGCAGTGTTAATGATTGCTACATGGACTCCTGCTCACAGACAGGGCTTATAGATCCTGAACTGGGTACTGGAGGAGGCTTCCCCTAGCCTTGTGATTCTTCCGCCCCTGGCCGACAGCTCCTGGAACATAGACCACAGAGAACAACAGTGCCTGTGCTTTCCCAGGTTGTGTGGCTGTTTGCATTTGCTTCATGCAGAAGTGTGTAGCTGAGACATTTATAAAGAGGCTTTAAATGAATGGCTAAAGTGAAGTGAGATGGTATACTGGGATCAAACCCAAACCTCTGGGGGTCATTACACCCCTCCCTCCATATTTCATTTTTTGACACTATGTTTTTGGGCCGTGAACTTTACTTTTCCTTAATCCCTGCATTAGAATCTCAGGAGGACATTGCAAGGACCTTGTATACATCAGTTTCCATTTTGTGACTAGAACCATGGGTTCCTCTCTGCTTCATTTAAGCCCTTCTGTGTTAATTCAATGTTGGGTAAGTGTGGGTCAGTTGGTTATTATGTGCTGTAGAATTGAGGTGTGCTTTGGAATTTCTGGGGTTTCTCTGGGTATATAATTTAATTATATCCTTGGGTAGTTCAAATAGCTTAAGTGTTCCTTTCTGATGATTTTTTATTTCTAATATATAAAGGAACTCCTAGAAGATTAAGTGGTTAACTAGATCAGCTTCTATCTGTAGCTGGATTTATACAAATCCAGCTACCTCCAGTGAAGGTACCCAGAATAACTACTGATTTGTAGTTATTCTGGGTACCTTCACTGATTCTACCTGTACCAAAGTAGAGCTTTTTTGAGATGTGTACACTCCCTTTAGGTCTCTTGACCTTAACCAGCATTCATTCTTAGAACCCTCGATGATTTTCCTTAGAAGACAGCACACGTTAGGATGATGTTTTGTGATTGCTGTCCTCACAATAAGATGGCAGTATCATACCATGAATCAGTGAATTGGAAATAAGTTATGTAGAACCAATAATGCAAAAGAACAAGAAAGTGATTCATGAAGCGAAAAAATGGATTTAACAAATCCTGAAATCTGCTCATGGCCCTACTATGTTTATAATAACCTTGAGTTTGAAAATACATATGTAACAATGTTTTCAAGGGGGTTTCTTATGTACTTGAGTTTTAAAGGACTAGAAATAACTTACGGCATGTCCTTTAGGTAGAAGCTGGCTTCTGGAATTTTGGGGATAACTTCGTAACTGAGGAAAGATGGGCTGGCTCAGTGCTCAGTGAAGCTCTCAGTGAGAGATCTGAGGTAATTGCATGGTAGTAGATTTGGCGATAGAGGTAAAGAGGAAATCAAGGATCGAGTCAGAGTTGTCTCACTGTAGCATCAGCTGTTGTTTTCCCTGTAAAATGAAGGAAAATAGCACACACTTAACAAATACATAAATGTTTACAAATCCTGAAGTCAGATGTTCCACATGGAAACAATTAGGCCTCTATGAGAAATTCGGGGATAAAAACATGCCCTTTATTAGTCATACAATAAAGACATGCTCCTGCCAGGAATGACTGGAGTCACTTTGGGAAGTGCATTGTGGTGGAAGGACCAGGACCTGGGAACCAGGAGGACTGTACTCCTTGGTTTGGCTCTGCCCTGTTTTTGTAACTTTGAACTTGTTACCAGTTCCTTTTATTTTAGTTCTTGACTGATCCTGCCCAGGAGAAACTTGCATTGCCTTAACAGGTACACATGCCTTTTCAAGAATGAAAAAGTACAACATGTATGTGGATATATATGTATAATATATGTATGTGTGTAATTTTAAATAAATTAACTGATTTTAAGAGATCCTTGTTTACACTGGCACCATTATAGCTGCCTTCCCTGTGTTTATATTCTTGGATTTTCTTTCATTTCTGGATTTGAAGCAACAAAAAATTGAAATAAGCTAGCATCTGATAGTGAGTAGCTGCCAACAAGAACTGAAGAAAATGGTGATATGGGCAAGCTGAACATGAACAGATGGTGCATTAGGTCAGGACAGGGCAGTGCAGTTTTGCTTGTACTCACAGGGTAAGCCAGAGGCGGTGGGTAGTGAGAGCACTGAGCTGGCTGCTGATGTGTTGAACTGCTAGGCCAATAGCACTTAACCTTTAACTTTGCTTGTAAATGTTAAATTCATTGAATTTGTACAGTTAAATGCTTGCTTTTAATAAGGTACACTTGAATGTTATTTGGAAGGTATTTTTGTGCTTGTGTCATATTTACATTTTTAATTCCAATTTTTGGTTTGAAAATTTCAGTAATTATACAGGGTACTTTTTCTGTTTTTAAAATATATTTTATTGATTATGCTATTACAGTTGTCCCCTTTTCCCCTCTTCACTCCCCTTCACTGTGCACACCCCCTCCTACCCACATTCCCCCCCTTTATTTCATGTCCATGTGTCTTACATGTAAGTTCTTTGGCTTCTACTTTTCCCATACTATTCTTACCCTCCCCCGTCTATTTTCTACCTACCATTCATGCCACTTATTCTCTGTACCTTTTCTCCCTCTCTCCCCTCCCCTGTTGCTAACCCTCCATGTGATTGATCTCCATTTCTGTGGTTCTTTCCTGTTCCAGTTATTTGCTTAGTTTATTTTTGTTTTTGTTTTAGGTGTGGTTGTTAATAATTGTGAGTTTGCTGTATGACAGGCTATATTTTTTCTCTTTTAAAGATAATGGAGATTTGTGTTCAGATGCTACAGTAGGTTGCTTTAGGCCAATTTGAATGCTTTCACAGAATTGTGAACTCATAGTGTGAATTTTTTTCCCTCCTACTTCTTTAAAAAATTAATCCTCAACCGAGAATATGTTCATTGATTTTGAAAGAGGAAGGGAGAGGAGAGAGGTAGAAAGGGAGCGAGAGAAAGAAAGAAAGGAATAAATGTCGATTTGCTGCCTCCCCGCAACCTGGGTATGTGCCCTGACTAGGAATTGACTGTAACCCTTTGGTTCATGGGCCAACTTTCAATCAACTGAGCCACATCAGCCAGGGTAACTTGTCTTTGTAATTTAAATTTTAAAAGAAACATCTGATTTTTATCATTACACTGAGATGTTAGTTTTGTGGTTGAAAATTTCTTAAAGAGACTTTCAACGTCTTTGTATATTCAATGGGAATATGCACATATTTGCTAATGTAACCTGTTTGGCTCAGTGTGAATTTCTGTGCCCACTTCCTTTAAGGGTGAATGTGACAAGGTCATTCCCTCTTGGCAGGCAGCAACCAGTCCTGGTCAGGGAACATGTCTGTGCCATGGAGCTGGCCGTGGACTGCTTCGAAAGGGTTGTCATGCCCACTGTGTATCTGACTCCATACCTTACTGTTGTGGCAACGCAAAGGAAAGGCACAGTCCTTGACCTGGAGGAACTGGCAGTCTGCCTGTAGAGACAGACTTGACAACAGACAGAAGTATCTGGGAAAGATTAGAAAGAGATTGGGCAGAGCTGAGTCTCATAGGCAAGCATGAGCTTGCCACACTTGCACAAACGTGTGGTGATGGTGATTTGAATGGGTTGGGCACAGAGGCTTGTTTCTGTTGTAGTGCAGAGGTAGCCTGCAAGAGAATGTCAACCCTTCTTACTACTTTGCAGCTCTGGGACATGTTGTGAATTCTGCCCAGGTTGAGAGGTGGGCAGGGCCAGGGAATTCACCTCAAGGCAATGGCAAATCTCAGAGAAGGGGTTGCTTCCAAGTAGAAGGGATTCTGTGGCTCTGGAGGTGGGGCAGATGGCACATTTTAGGGTCATGTCTGTGTTGGAAATGGTTCTTAGTGTCCATTACTGTAGTACTGTCATGATGGATTTTTTTTTCATTTAGACAAGTAAACAGTCTTATGTTAAACACTAGATAAATGATGGTATGGTTAACGAATCCATGATTATAACAAACACTTAGGAATATAGTACTTAGATGAATGAGTTTGGCAAGCATTGGCTGGTTGAGGCAAAGGAGTAGCACACCAGGGTGGGTCTTGCCAGCTTGTATGTAAGTTAAGGGAGTAGCATGGAAAGCATAGTGTACCACACAGACTCTGGAAAGACTGTTTCAATGTATTTTCTGTTTTGTTTGGATGTGGTATATTCTGGGCCAAGTTGTAAACTGTATTTCTCACCGTGTACTGTGTTTGGAAAAGTATGGGAACTCCTGGCCTGAATGACATTGAAGGGACTGTCCATGTCTTGAGATTCTGGTTTGCTTTAATTTTTCAGCAAATATTTGTTGAGTGCCTGCTTTGTGCCAGGCCCTGGGTTAGAATGGTGGGTATAGAAGTACACCAGATACTCTTGGCCTCTGGCCAGGTAGCTCGTTTGGTTGTAGTGTTGACCTGATAACTAAGGTTATGAGTTTGATTCCTGATCAGGGTACATACAAGAATCATTGGAGGAACAACCAATTGATGTGTTTCTGTCTCTGTCTGTCTGTTTCTCTCTGAAGAAGTAAACCAGACACTCAAGCCCTGCCCTTAAGGAATTCTCTGCCTAAGGGAAAAAATTAGATTTTAAAGAGAGACAGGAGAAGGGAGTGGGGGAGAGAAACATGGATTTTTTTTTGTTCTACTTACGTATGCATTCATTGGTTGATTCTTGTGTGTGCCCTAACTGGGGATCAAACATGCAACCTTTGCATATTGGGATGATACTGTAAGCATCTGAGCTACCTGGCCAGGGCAAGAAAACATTTTTCATAAACTAAATATTGATATCTTCTCCCATTGATTCCAATATGTATAATGCTTTGCAGCTCTAAAATGGAATTTCTCATAGACAAGGCAGCAATTGTAACTAGTTAGAATTCCCTGCACTGGGTGGGCCTTGTTATTTCTTTTCATATCGTCATCAGTTTAGTTGAGTTATGTATATTGTTGGTACCAAAATTCTTAAGTGCAATTGGTGTTCTGAAAGATTACACTAAGATTTAGCCTAGAAACGGTAAGTTCTTGAAAAGTGCCGAAAGGCATCATCAGCCACGCAGCACCTGATTCCTGTCAGTGGAACTTGATACGAACATGGTTGCACTGGCTAAATAAGGACAATTCTGTATTGTTTTGCATTAGCAACAGCTAAGTGCTTTATGGAACCTGAAGAAGGATGATGCCCATTAACAAATGAAGCCTGGCTATGCTTTATAGTTGAAGCATGCCTGTCATACTCAGGAATGCCAGTGAGGATCCCTTGGAGTAGATGAGAGAAGCAGAGGCTTATGTGACCACCTCACACATGACTGTCATGGGGACATTGTAGCTTTTGATTGGCAGCTACCTCTTTGACGGAATCTCAGTATTGATGAAATGTGGTATGTTACGTTAGAAATGCCATAGACGTAAGTATAAGGCATAGTGGTGGCACAAGGAAGGAGTGCCCACTTCAGCCCCAGGGTCTGTCCTCATGTTCTGAGGAGGACTCCTGACCTTGCTTCTATGGTAGGAATTAGGAGTTGACCAGTTCACACACAATAGTGGAGGGGTCTAAGCATGCAAAGGAATCAAGGGCTGACTAGCATGGACAGAGGGTCAGTGTGGGTTAGTGCTGAAGAGAAGGACCAAGTGCGCAGAAGGTGGTAGGTGTTTGGGAGGGGGTAATGGAGAGGGGGTAGGACTGGGGCAAATCAGTGGGGCACTGAGGATTATAGAGAGAACTGAGTTAATTACAAAAGAATTTTAAAGCATTTATTTATTGATTTTAGGGAGAGAGGGGAGGGAGAGGAGAGAGAGAGAAAGAGAGAAACACTGAGCTGTTGTTCAACTTAGTTATGCATTCATTGGTTGCTTCTTGTATGTGCCCTGACTGGAAATCAAACCTGCAGCTTTGGCATATAGGGATGAGGCTCTAACCAACTGAGCTACCTGGCCAGGGTTACAGAAGAATTTTTGTAGTAGGTGTTGGTTTGTATGTTTTTAGGATGTTTTATGTGTGAAAGTACAGAACTTGTTTTGTAGTACAGCATATGGAAAGTGAAGCTTGGCAGAGATGGTTGGTGAGGCTCCCATAGTAGAAAGGAAGGGATGGGATTCTTTAGGAAAATTAGCCTTAACAGGAAGAATCCCAGTCAGTCCTGAGAAGAGCATAGGGTAAGCAGTCATGAAGTCAAGAGCCTATAAGCCACTTTAGGAAGTGGGAGAAAAGGTAGTGCTTGGGACCAAGTGTTGAGAATCCAGAGGGAGCAGACACATGAAGAGGGATCTGAGGCTGGCATGTGGCACCTACAGCTTGGATGCCACCGTCTGCACCTGGCTGTGATATTTCTGCAGTATTTTCTTAGGCCCCATTGTTAGTGTTCAGAACTGCTGGTTCAGTGACATGCAGGGAGGATTTTGTGGGAAGACCAGAGAGTTGGTGTGTTTGCTGGTGAGGGGCCACCCAGACAGTCTTGCTATCATTGTGAAGTGCAGTGAGGGTGATGTCAGAAGGATGTGATATATGTATGGTGGCAGTGGGTTGCAGACATAGGATGGAGATGGGAAGGTCACCAGAGTTGAGCTTGGAGCTTTGTGGTTGGATAGCTAGATGTGCTCTTTGTGTGGGGATAGTGCAGGCCAAGCTGGGAGAGTAGGGTGACTTACTTGTTCATTGTCCTTGTCCATGGGGCCCGGATAGTGGGCTGGAATTCTTGTTGGGTCCTTCCCAAGCTTTATTCTACTGAAGCCTTAACTATGACCTAGTCTGGGAGGAAGAAGCTGCCATTCAGTCCACAGGTGCAGAGAGGGCTTCTCAGAGAGTGACTTGGCCAGTGGGTTGGTTGGGATTCCTGAGGGTGGAGAGTGTTTGGAAGGTGGGTGCAGGAGTGGCACTTGGTCAGAGGAAAACAGTAGCATGGGAGATGGCCCCTGAGCCCCACAGTGGAGGATGAGAGGCTGCCATCGTGGAGGTTTGGGCAGGAGTGTGAGTGTAATAGGTATTCAAGGGCTGCCATTGGGACTGGAACAGAGTGACGAGAGTGGCTTTACCTGTGCCATGTTTTGGGTGTCTATCTTGTCTGTGTACATCCAAAGGTCTGTTAGAAGGATTTCAGGATTTCACCTCAAAGCCCTTAATGCCAGAATTGACTTTTATTTTTCTTAAACTTCTTTTAGATGTGAATGTCATGGGAAACTTTAGGAAAACCTGTTTTCACATAAGCTTTTTCTTTATTCTCAGGACCCATGATTTTGGTTCAAGCTTTGGTAGTCTGCTTAGAGCTTGTTTGTTAGATCTTTTCTAAATCATAAGACATGCTGTAGGGGGCCCCACTGTTGGAAGAACCCCATCAGATCCCCTTTGGGAACAAGGCAGGGGCTGTTCTCTGCTTCTCATCTGTCTGTCCCCAGAACCCATTCTTTGACAACATGCCTGACATGGATTTCTTACTTTCCGTATGAAGTGAAGTTAGAAAGAGGTCCTTTTAAAGTTACTGTAAAAATTGTAAAAAGTGTGTTCCATAAGACACTGGTTTAATGTGGATCCTTTTCAAAAACAAAACTTTTTTTTTTTGGCTGTTCACTTGTGACAGAACATATACTAAGCTAATCTTCTTAAAACTCTTTCTTTCTTAATAAATACACCTGCTTGTAATGAGTGTTCTTGTTTCCTACAGTTGGAAAAGCCTGGCAGTTTGGATGAGGTAGGGAGTATTCACCGAGAGCTTGGACACTGATCCCAGAAGGGTTTTAGGCAGTTAAGGTTTGAGGGTGGTAGTGGTACGCATGAAAGGTAGCACATTGCTTTCAGGGCCAGCATCTTGGGCTCTGTGGAGATGGTTTCTTAGTTTCCCCAAAACCCAGAGAGGCTGTGTACACGTGCTGAGTCAGTGCTGGGTCTAGTCACTTTTGGAGTCCTCCTCTGCTGATTGCCTCCCTTAATGACACCTTCGCCTTTCCTGGCATTAGGAAGAGGATCCATAGTGGCAGCCGTGTGGTGCATTTTTCCCACTTCCTGTTCAGTAGGATCATTTAGTGTGCCCATGTTCTACCACACAGGCAGTGCTCTTGCTGCTTCAGGTTGGAGGAGGTATGTCCTGAGAGATGTTCACCTCAGTTCATAGGGTCTGAAAAGGGAGCGATAGTCTAGATTTGTATGTTGCCAGAGGCTTCTGTAGGTCTGACTGCACTTCTTTGTATTGTGAGCAGTGGCAGTAAACCCAGCACTCATATGACTCAGGTTGCAGGGCAAGTCTGTGCCACAGTCTCCTTATCTGCCAAGGGGAGTGCACATCAGATGATGGAATCTCCCATGTGGAGGTGCTGTGAGGATTCAGCAAGATTGCATTGGTAAAGCCTTTAACAACAACCTAGCACTTTAGTTGGTGTGATGTGTGTTTGTTAAATAAACAGCTCTACTCCCTCCCCTCTACAATACTTGAATAATGCCACGTCCAAACAACCTGTTTTCTTTTGATAAACAAGCTTCACAGATAAGTTCTTAGCTTTGTGGGAAGGAATCAGCTCTTAATAGTTGCCTCCACTGAGCTGGACCTGCATTGGAGAGTTGGGGGTTTGGTACTTCTGGTCTTGCCTCTCGGAAGACAATAGGAACAGGCCTCTGAGCCTGTTCAGGGTGGGTTAGTGCATGGTAAATGCCATGTGGGTCTGAGTGGCTCAGGGTCCTGCAGGGTGGTGGTGCTGTGTGTGTGCCTGTCAGCCCTGGGGGCAGTATCCTCTGTGAGTTCTCTGCTTCGCTTAGGTTTCCTTAAACTCTCAGCAGCCCAGCCCCTAATATACACCCTACAGAGACTGGAAAGTGTCTTGGTTCGTGCTTCATGTCAGACTTCTATTCTGAAAGTAGCCTTGTATACTAATAAGCCCTGAAGTGGTCCATTATAGTTTTATATCCACCAGCCTTATTTTACTTGTCTTGTTTTTAGGCTAAGAGGCAGTGGATTAAGTGTGATAACTTGTCTCCTCTGATGCTCTGGTCTAATTGGGTTTTTCAGGTGCAGTCCAGGGATTGACTGGGGAAAGGATCCTGTCTGAGTAAAGCTGCTAATGCTGACAGCTGTCTCCATCCTACGCCCCCTCCCCAAAAGTAGGCAGTCTGGAGAAAGGGTGTTTTCTTGTTCATGTTCTTCCCATAGAAAGTGTTTCATGTGCAGGGAATTCCGTTGAGCAGCCACTTATTTAAAGTACTCTGGTCACGAAAACCTTTCTTATTGATAAATTCTTTTGCTCGCTGCTTTTTGATGTCGAGGCTTCCAGTAAAGTGCATTGTTTGTTCTGCTTGTAATTCTAAAAATTGAGTAGCAATATTTATCTGAGTCTTGTTACTGTTTTATGCAGGGGCATAACATTTATTTAGCTGCTTTCCTTGCTAAAACATTTCAGTGGCTTATTCTTGATTTTCAGATTTAAACTTGTCATCAACTTTTGACTCATCCTTGGTGTTTGAATGTTTTACAAAAGCCTCAGAGGTAACCCTTGATCCTCAGGCTTTATTTATTGCCCTGTTCAGCCCAATAGGGTGCTTTGTCCTGGCACATGTCTCGTGCCTAGTTGTTACATATTGGCACAGGTTTTGTTCACAGTGTCTTCCAGGGACAGATCTCCCTTTTCAAAGTTGGTTCACTCTGCACCCATTTTGGCTCTTGATTCATTTCTTAACTCATGTGCAAACTTGCTCCTTAACCTATCTGGGTAATAGGTCATTGCCTTTGCCCCCACTTCTTAATTCATTCCTTAAGTATATGTTTACATATAAAAAAAGGGTGTTCCTCACTACTAAGTACAGTGTCCCTAATAAGTTAATTTCTCTTGCTTGCAAAACCTGGTTGGAAGAATTTAACAGGTGTGGTAGCCTCTGGGCGGGGATGGTGTTGCTTAAAGAATTTTCCATGTGCAGGAGGCAGGTAGGATGGCTGGCATTCTTACCCACATGTGATGTTGACTCTCAAAGCATTGCAGGGAGGTGCTGGGGAAGGATGTTTGTGTCAGGAATTAGAGCATTCTGTTTCTCACCTCCTCACTGGCTGGAAGGCACTTGATGCAGTTGATTGGGGACATCGGTTTGGTTTTGCTGACTAAGAACAAGTGTAATTTCAAATTCTTAACATTTGACAAATTTCCTGGCTGGAGGAAAAATTCATACTTATATTTCTAATGAAAGAAGTAGAGAGGCTGGATATTGTAGTGAAGTGTTCAGTGGCAGAGAGCCAGCTGGAAGAAGTGATGGTCATGCCGGAAGCTGGCCAGGCTGGAAGCTGGCAATGGGAATGTGGGGGCTGTGACGAGGGCTGGAGGCAGGAGTGAAAATGCAGACTTGTGCTGCTGGGAAGTTAACCTTTGGGGGAAGCCCGGAGAAGCTTCAGAGAGAATGCTGCAAAATGGTGTCTTGTTGTAAGAACCTGGAACCCAGCAACATTCCTCGCATTCCTTGTGGACAGTCAGAAGAAAGAGTGGAACCAGCCCCTATCTACCTTTGTAAGACTGAGGCCTCTTCTTTGAGCCAATCACAGACTTCTTTTAGGAAATGACTTTTAGATGTGTAAAACCATTCCTAAGTGACAATCCAGGTGGTAAAACATTGATCTGTGTTGGCCTAAAACTTAGGAGTGAATAGGAGAGACAGGGAGAGATAGAGACAGAGATGGAGACAGACAAAAAAATGTGTCTGGACAAGCTATTTCTAGAGAGAGATTTCTAGAAATTTTTTTGCCCAGGATCAGTTTGAGAAGTCTTCATTTTTTTTTTAACAGGCAGCTTTATGAGATAGTTTCCAAAGCTCTATCCATCACATCAGAAACCATGGTTTTTAGTTGTTTTAAAAAGTTAGAAATAGTTCAGAATATTAAAATTAAGTCCTTAGTGAGAAGAAAATGGACATCCCTGGGCAGTTTCTCAAGGTACCGTCTGTGGGTGTTCCATTTTGTAGGGATTAGAGGAGGCAGCCCTACATGGGCCATGTTCTTCCTCCCTCCGACTCCAGTTACATTGGTCTGGCGTCTGTCCTTTATGATCCCTGCACTCTATATTGTGCTCATTGTATACACCAAGGAAATGTCAAACATATCCAGTTCTTCACATACTGGGGATTAATGTACTTTTTAAAAAAGTGTGTTTTTAGGATCTTAGTCACCACTTGATATTTTATTATAATACATAGAACTTTTTATTTCTGACTTTTAATTTGGAGCTTTTTAAACTAGAATAGATGATTTTGAACTCTGCCAACAAATGCCCTTTTAGTTTGAGGTCTTAGATGACTTCAGGAAAGCTTTTTACAAAGAGAATACAGGAAGGCAGCTTTCTGTGACTAGCTGTATTGGCTGGCACATGGGATCACTATGGCAGTGCTAAGTTACATAGCTGCATGCGGCTTCTATTTAATTATGCATGGTAGGTTTAATTTTTTAGAATCAGGTTTACACATCTTAGAAATAGTTATGTTTTTGAAGAATTGATGTTTTTATTACTGTGTTGGGTATTGGGTGGCATAATACATTCTGACATTGTCTTAGCCAGATCTTAAAAATTAGTCTGGGTAATAGAGCCTGTTTTGAGAATCATTTTAGCCTTTTAAGTTTGAAAATTCATATAAATATTTTAGGACTTCGCCCATAGGGTTTTAAGAACTTGCATAGTATAGGAAAGTAGGAAACTTACATTTTTTACAAATTGTGATCTAAACTATCCCTTTTCCTTAAACTTACATAGCTGCACCAAGGTTCATGCAAAACTGCAACACTATCACAAATATGACTGTTATTATGGCCTGCGGCCATGTCACATGGATTCCTTTTCTGCTTTGGCAAGACTGATGGAAGTGCCAGTTGGAACTTGCAGTCCCCTGTTCCCTTCCCCCCATGGGTGTTTTTCCTTTCTGGCCCCGGGCAGTTTCTGTAGCCATTTGGAGGGCTTGGCCTACTTGACTGCTTGGGCCACACTTTTCTGGGTCCTTAGTTTGTGCTTGACATTTTCCAGGGGTTCATTTTAACTAATTCTGTTATTATTTACCCTTTCCTCATGGCAACATTATTTTACACTAATATATTTGTAAGATGTTATTGTTTAATAATGGCACATTGAATTCTTTGAAGGAAGTCTGTTGATGTGAATCATTCCATTTTCTTCTTGAAGATCAGAGAGTAAAAAGAAGCAGGGAGAGTAGTGTTGAAGGAGGAACACAAGACTGGAAGCAGGGTAGTTTTATGTTGGACCTTGCTCCTACCATGCAGTGTTTCCTTCTGCAGCTCTTAACTCTTTGTCAGACTGCTTGAGAGTACAGTCTTAGTGGCTCAGGTCCCAAGACAAGGAAAAACAAAATGACATCTGATGTGGTAGTGTGTTCAGAAAGCTCTGTATGTAGTAGGGATGGAGCCTTTCCTTCTGGAGGCTGGGCATTTGGTCTAGACCAGCACTTTTCAATCTTTTTCATCTTATAGCACACATGAACTAACTACTAAAATTATGCAGCATACCAAAAAATAAATTTTTTGCTTATTTGACAGAAAATAGGTATAATTTTGATTCATTCACACCTAATGGCTTTTTAACAAACATTTTTCTAACTTTTCTTTATTATTGTTCAAGGACAGTTTTCTGCCTTCCCCCCACCCCAGCCCTCCCCACCTCCCTCCCCTGTTTCCACCCCTGTTGTTGTCCATGTGTGCTTTATAAAAAAGATTGTATTTATTTAATTTTAGAGGGGAAGGGGGGGAGAAAGAGAGGGAGAGAAACATCATTGTGTGGTGGCTGTCATGCACCCCGTACTGGGGGCCTGAAACCTAGGCATGTACCCTGACTGGGAATCAAACCAGTGACCCCTTGCTTTGCAGACCAGCACTCAATCCACTGACTGAGCCACACTAGCCAGAGCTGTTGTCATTTTTTTATTTGACAATCTAAGGGAAAAGAGTCAGTGTCCGTGACTAAATAGTCAGGTATTGCATGTTTTAAAAATTCATGTTTCACAGCACTATACTGTGGAAATCCTGGTTGAACATCACTGGTGTCAACGTGTGATTCTGTTGAACTCTGGTTGTTGTTAGCATTTAGCTTAAAACCAGGTGCATGTGTGATACTTTGGAATGAAAACATTTTACAGGGGTCTAAGGTTTACAGAGATTTTTTTAGAAAACCTTTGGTGTTGCATGCAGACTGTGTAGGTGCGAAATAGAACAGGCTTTTTATTGTTGATCCTGTCATATTCACCACCCTGGTTAGTAAGGCACTCATATCTTTCAACATCACATTAACTATCACAATGCATGTTAGATAGATTGTCTTACCCACTTCTCTAAATCACTGTTTCACATGGTACTTTTCCATGTGGATACCAGTTTCCCAGACCTCATCCACAGACTATATTGTTCTTTGCTCACTAAACTGTAGTGCCATCTGTGAATCAGGGCTCCTGCTTTGTGCCTGAGCCCTTGTGTGTCAATCCCATTGGTCATCTTGTTTATTCTTGTGACACTCTCACCTGTCTTCCTGACAGACGGTCCCTGACTTAGGATGGTTTATGACTGTTTGACTTTAATGATGGTGCTAAAGCAATGTGCATTCAATAGAAACTGTACTTTGAATAGTGACTTTTGATCTTTGATCTTTTCCTGGGCTAGTGATACTACTCTCTTCTGATGCTGGGCAGTGGCAGTGAGCCACAGTTTCTAGTCAGCCACACAATCATGAGGGTAAATAACTGATACTCTTCAGTGTACTGTGTTGCCAGCATTTTTAGATATTTTATTTTGAGTTTTCACATCCCTTCATGCCTACAAAGCGCCCATTTATGTCTCATGATTCTGGTGAGAAGGACAGAGGAAGACAATTACTCTTGATACGAAATTCAAGACAGTTGCCCAACTGCAGGCTAATGTATGTGTTCTGAGCATGTTTAAGGCAGGCTAGGCTAAAGCTGTTATGTTCAGTAGATTAGGTGTATTAAATGCATTATCAATTTAAGATATTTTCACCTTAGTTTAGTAGGATGTAACCTCCATGTTAGTCCAGGAACATCAGTATATGTTCTGCTGTTGCTTGTGTCTACAAATACTTGACTTGTGTATATTCATTTTATGTTTTGTATCTAGTAACTTTTCTTTCCACATGTGGGAAGACTAAGAAGGGTACAGTTTGATACAGGCTGTTAGAACATACCCAAGGTCACTACCAGTACAGTGTCGGGGCCAGAATTTTAACCATGCCCATCAGATTCCACAGTCCCTGATCTTAGCTTGTGTATACTGCCCCACATTGATCATCAGGAAAATTAAACTTGCTACTACTGCACATGAGGTGCATTGGAGAGGTGAGTTGCTAGACAGGTACAAGCTGGGATTGACAGTGGCATCAGGAGCAGTAGAGAGCCATAGAAATAGAGCAGACACCCTGCAGGTGTGGAGGTATGGCCAGGACTGCACAGCCTAAGAACAGAATGGGGAGTTAGGGAGGCCTGAGTATGATGCACTGAGTTTGGGAAGTCAGTTGGACACACCTAGGTGTAGAGTAGAAGTGGGATCTCACAAGATATCCATACGTAGGGTAGAAGATTTGCAGGCTGTTTGCTTAGAGGTAACAGGCAAATTGGGGAGTGAGTGAGTCACCAAGGGAGAGATGGGAAGGGAGAGAAGAGCAAGAGGAAGGAAGAGATGAATGAGGAGAAAAGGACCTGTGTGTAGGAGGAAAGTGGGAGGAGGGTGGAGTAGCCCCGTTTGCCCTGCTGGGTTTTGGAAGCAGATGAAGAAATCAGGCATTGAGATAAACAGTGGTCCATTTTTGGTGTATAATTGAAACATATTTTTGCAGATTTTTGGCTTTTCTGTCATTGGATATGTACATATAATTTTTAAAAAGATTTTATTTATTTTAAGGAGAAGGGAAGGGAAAGAAACATTGATATGTGAGAGAAACATTGATCTACTGCCTCTTGCACATGCCCAGAAACCAGTCATGTGTCCTGACTGGGAATCAAACTGGCCACCTTTTGCTTTGTGAAACAATGCTCAACCAATTGAGTCATGCTGATCAGGGCTGTCCAGCTTACTTTATAGGGGAAGAGTAATGAGAATTCTAAAGTGGGATAGTGAGTGTGGATCAGTGATTAATTAGATTTGCTTGGGAAGCATTAAAACAAAAAATATTTCATTAGTCCTCATCCCCAGACACAGAATCTGAAGTATCTTTAAGGGGTGGGAATATGTATAAGACAAGTCATGGGTGGTTTGAGTCTTTGAAATATAGTGAGCATGTTTTCTCAGTAGCCCATTCTTTCTTCAATGCCCATTTGCAGTTGGGCTGCTTGTTATATATTTAGTGGGTAAAATGGGTGGAATAGGGTGACCAGTGTAGGGGATAATACACAATAGAAGTGATGGTAGCTGGAAACTTCAGCATTTGGAGGTCAGTGTCCTGTCTGTATCTCTTCTCCCAGGTACTATGGTTAAAAAAAGGGAACACTGAAAGTACTAATCTTACACATGTATGTAGCTATTTTTCAAGTGCCCTTTCATTGTTTTCTTATGTAGTCCTCTCTCTCTCTCTCTCTGCTTTTTGAGGGAGATCTTTTAATTTGGGAGTTTAATCTTGCTTGAATTGGGACTAGTGGGCACTATTTCCCTTCCATTTGGTTAAAAAAGTGGTTTATTTTCATTTTTAATATTTTATTTATTTTTTTAGAGAGAGGGAAAGGGAGGGAGAGAAACCTCAGTGTGTGAAACAAACGTCAATTGGTTGCCAACTGGGGACCTGGCCTGCAACCCAGGGAATTGGACTGGTGACCTTTGTGTTAGCAGGCCAGTGCTCAACCCACTGAGCCACACCAGCCAAGTCTAAGTAAAAAAATATTTTGAAAGCTTTGTCAGTGGTAGTAAGGAGGAGGATATAGATAGATTGTAACTTGGCGTACAGTTAAAAACTGTTCCAATGCTGTCAGGAATTGGTGACCCATGGAAAGGAGAAAATACACACTCTATTCATAGAAATGTATTACTTGTAGGTGAGGTGGGATGAAAGGCTCTGAAAAGCCTATATGTTGTGCCAAAAATCTTGAATAACTTGGGGTAGCTGACGAGACACAGATACTCAGCTGGGGCTTGTATAGAGTACTCTGGATGGGGAGAGCTTCTTAACTTGGTGTATTCTTAATTTCTTTTTAAGTTTTGTCTATAAACTACATTTACTTGAGGTTAATTTTCATCTGTATCACATAATGAGTATAAGCTCGATGGATCAAAAGGGCACAGATACTCAGAGGTGAAGTGTGGAGAGCTTTATTGGGCATGTGCTTCTCTAGGAAGTGGCCTCATTTCCATGCTTGCTAATATAGTAGGTAGTAGTTGGTAGTTATGCGTTGTCATGTTCTCTGAAGGTTTAGGTGGTGCACGTGTGCAATGTGACCAGTGTACAGCGTTGGCCTCTGAGATGAGGGGATCTTTACAAACTGGGAAGACACGGTCAATGGTTGTACTATATAGCATGATTGGGAGTGGTATGTGGGAAAGGTTTCCTGAGTGTGGTGGTGATACAATACAAAATACAAAACAAAACAATACATGTCCACTTTAGAAAATTTGGGAAATATTGACAGTATTTGGTTGGTATGGCTCCGCTGTTTGTAACATCGTCCTATAACCAATAGTTGCAGCTTTGATTCTTGGGCAGGGGACCTGTGTAGGTTTAGGGTTCAATCCCTAGTTCAGGTGAGTAGGGGAGGCAACCAATCAATGCTTCTTTTTTGCATTGATGTTTCTCCCTCTCCCTTCCTCTTTCTCTAAAAACAATGAAAAATTGTCCTTGGGTGAAGAGAAGGAAAAAAAATATTGACAGTATCCTTAATACTGTCAGAAAGTCAGCATCTGAGTGCGATATTGAAGGATGAACAGGAGCTTGCCCAGGTGGGCAGAGGGATCCTGTACAAGTGAAATGTGATCTTTTCAATAAATTGGAAGAATAAAATTGCTGAGGAGGCAATTTTCAAATTGATTGAGCATCAGTCAAAGCCTGTGTTCCCTCACCTTTCCATTACGGGGGGTGGCAACATTGATGGACTGTGAACTAACTTAGTGGTATGTACCCACAGTAAAAACAAACCAACACCAGCAACCAATCAAACATTAATAGAAAACGTTGAGGCACCTCCTATGTAGGGAGGACAGTTTTGTTCTTCAGTTACATATTTGTATAAATTTATGTACTGCCTCAGGATATGAAATATTTCTCCTTGTGGGTTGGAAGTTTGAAAAACACTAATGGATTCCTTGTTAGCCCAGTGACTATAGGTGAGTGAGGTGTAAACAAGAAGTGATTCAGAGATGCCAAGGTCACATCTCAACAGTGTGGGGAATGAATTATTGGTTGGTGTGTGTGGTTGGAAGTGGAGATAATTAAGTTGTTAAGGTAACGTAGCTGAAGAAATACTGAGAAATACTCTGCTGAATTAGGGTAGTGGCAGTGTGGAGGAAAGAGTGATGTTTAGAAGCTGGAATTGGCAGAAGTTGTCGACTTGCTTTTGATCAACAGAGAAAAGGGGACAGCGGGCTTCTGACTTGCAGGATTGTCTGGACAGTGATACCCGGAACCAAGGCAGGAAAGACAGGAGTCAGAATTGGAGGACTCGTGTGTGTTTGTGGATGTGTCTCTAGTAGGGGTAGACTGGATTTCCTTGAGGAGCTCTGAGTTGGAGTTGGTGTTAAACAACCATGCTGTTAAACATGCTTTTAATGGCATGGTTGTTAAAGCCAACGAGGCAGATAAGGTAGCCAAGGGAGAGTGTGAAGGAAACCACTTTTGAGGAGCAGGTTGGGGAGGAAGGAGGAGGTAGCCAGTGAAAGGAAGCGGAAACAGAGACAAATAAGCATAGAAACTGGGGTGGTATGAGGGAAGCCTGGGGAAGAGGAGGATAATTGGTAGGATGGATGCTGCTGAGAGGCCAAGTCAGGGATGACTCGGATCTGGGGTTGGGGAGGGCTTCGTTAGTTTTAGACTTAAAATGCTTTCTAGGAATTGTGCTTGCAGGGGAGGTGGGTATTTTGTGTGACTGCTACATATAGGCTCTAAAGCCTGAGTTTGATCCTGACTTGGAGGTAAATGATTCAACCTCTCAGAACCTGGTTTCTCCTCAGAAACATGGAGATGATCTCATTATCCATAGGGTCGTTGTGGGGGTCAAATGAGACAGTGAATGAACATTGGTACAGATCTGTGGTGGGGCTGGCAGAGGCTCCTATTTTGTGCCAGGACCTTACAGACACTTGGATGTGTCAGAGTTTATTTACAAACAGTACACAAATACTGTTTTATATGTATATATCAAGTCACACTCACTTGGGCCAGCTTGCTTGTGCTTCTGCATTTCACATTCGCTACTTGACAGTTTCATAAACAATTCTTAAGAAAGAGGCAGACTTTGAGTGAGTGGCAGCCTCATGGTGGGGGCGGTTAAAAGGATTTGTTGAAAGTTAACGGAGGACAGAGTGGACTGTAAACTCTGCCTGTCAGGAATACCTTGTTGCTTAAGTGGAGGCTTTGTTGAAAGGCTTGGATGGAGCTTAGGTTGACTTCCCAGTGGGTTGCTTTCTGTTTTTAATCTCTGCTCCAGCTACCAATGGCTGCAACGCTCCAGTCACGATGTGAGGGAAAATAGAAGTGGAAGGGTATAGTTAATGCTAATGAACATTATGATTTCCAAACATACATTGGAAAAGATAGATACCATATAAAGAATAAACTTCCACCCTGGCCATTGTGACTTGCTTGGTTGGGCATCATCCTGCAAAGTGAAAGGTTGTTGGTTCGCTTCCCAGCCAGGGCACAAGCCAAGGTTGCAGTCCCTGGTTGGGGTGTGTAGAAGAGGCAACAGATTAATGTTTCTCTTTAACATGGATGTTTCTCTCCCTCTCTTTCTACCTATATACCCCTCTGTCTTTAAAAAAAAAAAAAGAACTCCCTTTTGTTTGTCTTAGGAAGAAGATTAATTTATGTTGGTGATATTTTATTCCAGTGGCTGGGCATCAGGATGCATTAATTAAAGTAAAGAATCAGTACTTCAGGATACTGGACATACCCAGCAGGGCTGGAATACAGCCTGCAGTGCAGAACACCTGTTAATAAGTCCTTCATTCAAAAGACAGTTGTTATACTTTGTCCTTATTACATGGAAACATCTCAGCTGCCATATACTAGAATGTCTGAACATCAGAGTTGAGAATTGCTTACATTTCAGTTCTGTGATGTCAAAAGTTGTGCATGCTACCAATTGTTTCCTCCTCCCTGCCTCTCACATTTACAGCTTGCTCATTGCATCTTAATTGTTAAACTGTATAAATCATTGCTGTGGGTTCACATTCCAAATGAAAACAGCAGCACACATTTAGGGAAGTGGTGTATTTTCATTTTTTAAAAATTTTATATATTGACTTGAGACAGAGGAGGGGGAGAGAGAAACATCCATCAGTTTGTTCCATCTATCTATGCACTCACTGGTTGATTCTTCCATGTGCCTTGACCAGGGATCAAATCTGCAACCTTGGCATATCGGTATAACCCTCCAACCAACTGAGCTATCTGGCCAGGGCTATTATATTTTTTCTTTTAAAATATTTTTTTATTTTTCAATTACTGTCGACATACAATAGTATATTAACTTCAGGTGTAACCTCATGATTAGACATTTGTATAGCTTATGAAGTGATCGCTACAATATTGACTGTATTCCCTGTGCTGTACTTTACATTGCATGACTCTGTAACTATCAATTTGTACTCCTTAATCCCTTCACCTTTTCCACCCATTCCCAACCCCTCTCCAACCTGCCAATCATCAGTGTTTTCTCTCTTAGTCTGTGTCTGTTCTGCTTGTTTGTTTTTTAGATTCCACATGTAAATAAAATTACATGGCATTTGTCTTTCTCTGTTGTATGCATTTCACTGAGCACAGTACCCTCTAGATAAATCCATGTTGTTGCAGATGACAGGATTTCATTCTTTTTTTTTCACTTTTTAAAAAAAATATGTTTTATTGATTATGCCGTTACAGTTCTCCCATTTTCCACCCCTTCATTCCCATCCACCTTGCACACCCCCTCCCACCCATATTCCCCACCTTTAGTTCATGTCCATGTATCATAAGTTCTTTAGCTTCTACATTTCCCACACTACTGTTGCCCTCTCCCTGTCTGTTTTCTCCCCACTGTCTATGCTACTTATTCTCTGTACCTTCTCCCCCCACTGTCCTCCCACTCCCCTGTTGCTAACCTTCCATGTGATCTCCATTTCTATGGCTCCACTCCTGTTTTAGGTGACCGCTGGTCTGCTTTTGTTTTAGGTGTGGATGTTAATAACTGTGACTTTGCTGTCCTTTTACTGTTCATAGTTTTTATCCTCTTTTTATTAGATAACTCCCTTTTACATTTCATATAATAAGGGCTTGGTGATGATGAACTCCTTGAACTTATCTGAGAAGCGCTTTATTTGCCCTTCCATTCTAAATGAAAGCTTTGCTGGATAGAGCAGTCTTGGATGCAGGTCCTTGCCTTTCATGACTTGGAATACTTCTTTCAGGCCCTTCTTGCCTGTAAGGTCTCCTTTGAGAAATCAGCTGCCAGTCTGATGGGAACTCTTTTGTAGGTAACTGTCCCCTTATCTCTTGCTGCTTCTAGGATTCTCACCTTCATTTTAATCTGGGCTAATGTAATTATGATGTGCCTTGGTGTGTTCCTCCTTGGGTCTACCTTCTTTGGTACTCTCTGAGGTTCCTGGACTTCCTGGAAGTCTATTTCCTTTGCCAGATTGGGAAAATTCTCCTTTATTATTTATTTAAATAAGTTTTCCTCTTGTTGCTCTTCCTCTTCCCCTTCTGGTACTTCTATAATTCGGATGTTGGAACGTTTAAAGATGCCTTGGAGAGTTCCTAAGCCTCTCCTCAGTTTTTTTTTAATTCCTGTGTCTTCATTCTTTTCTGTGTGGTTGTTCCTTTCTTCCTTTTGGTCCACTCCATTGATTTGAGTCCCAGTTTTCTTCCCATCACTGTTGGTTCCCTGTGCATTTTCCTTCTTTTCACTTATCAACGCCTTCATTTGTTTATCTAATTTGTGACCAAATTCAACCCCTTCTGTGAGCATCCTGATCACCAGTGCTTTGAACTGTGCATCTGATAGGTTGCCTATCTCTTGGTCGCTTAAAGTATTGGCTCTGGGGCTTTGAGCTGTTCTTCTGTTGGAGTCATTTTTGGTCATGTGGCACCTGTCAGTATGGGTGGTGGGAGCCTTAGGTGTTCACCAGGGCAGGGCAAACCAGTGGCTGAGTTGTGACGCTGTCTGTGGGGGCGGGGTCAGAGAGGGAACAGTGGCTCCTGTTCCACACTCTCTCGGATTTGCGTCCCCTCTGCTGCCTCCCACACGCAAACTGGGCCCCCCTGGAGCTGGTTCCCAGGTAGGTGGGCCTATGCAAGCTCCAGGACCCTGTGGGTCTCCCCAACGACCTCTTCTATGAGACTGGGAGTCTCTCCTGGCACCTTTTCAATCAGTGTTTTTAGGCTTTAATTCCCGTCGCTGGGGCCCTGGGCTGTGCAGTCTGTCTCACTGCCTGCTCTTGCCTAGTTTATCTGTGCGCGAACATGTGTCTGCGGTCAGCCAACCTCCCTGCATGCCCTACGTGCCCTACGTGCTCTGCTCATCTCCTCCCCGCATCTGGGGTCTGCAAGCTCCACACCACCTAAGCTCCCCTGTGCTCCTGGTCTGGCAGCCACTGCATTTTCCTGCCACATTTCCTCTCCCCCGACTGCTGACTCTACCCCTCTTACCGGTCTGGTTGAATGGTTGTTGGACCTCCGTAGTTCAGTTTTCTGTGTTCTGGTTGTGTTATTGTTTGTAAATATTTGTTGTCCTTAATCTCGGTTGTGAGAGGAGGCACAGTGTTTCCATCTACACCTCCATCTTGGCTGGTAGTCAGGGTTTCAGTCTTCTTAATGGCTCGGTCATATTCCTTTGAATGTATGCACCACTTCTTTATCCATTCATCTGTTGATGGATAGTTAGGCTACTTCCATATGCTGCAAAAAAATTCCATGTAGTGTTTTGGATTTCTTTGGATAAATGCCCAGAAGTGGAATTTCTGTATCCTTTCTTTGTCTCTTGTTACAGCCTTTTTTGTCACATTTCTTTGTCTGGTATAAGTACTGCTTTTTGTTAGTGTTTCCATTTTCATGAAATATCTTCCATCCCTTTACTTTCAGTCCGTGGTTTTTCCATCCAAACTGAGTTTCTTGTAGACAGCCTATGTAAGGATCTTCTGTTTTCCATTCAGACATTATGTGTCTTCTGATTGGAACATTTAGTCCATTTTCTCTTTAAATTGTTGATAGAATCCTGCCTGGTGTGGCTCAGTGTATTGAGTGCCAGCCTGTGAAGCAAAGGGTCTCTGGTTCGATTCCCAGTCAGAGCACATGTCTGGGTTATGGGCCAGGTCCCCAGTAGGGTGTGCATGAGAAATGGCAACCACACACTGATGTTTTTCTCCCTCTCTTTCTCCCTCCCCTGCCTAAAAATAAATAAATAAAATCTTCAAAAAAATTGTTGATAGATAATGAATTTATTGCCATTTTAATCTGTACCCTAGGATATGTTCATTGACTTCAAAGAGAGAAAGACTAACATTGATATGGGACTGCCTCACATACACACCCTGACCAGGGATCGAACCTGCAGCCTTTTGCTGTGCGAGATGATCCTTCACAAAATGAGCCACCCAGTCAGGGCTATTCATATTTTTTATCATTTTTTCCCTTTAAGTTTAAAGAAGACCCTTTAAGCTCTGACCAGTGTGGCTCACTTGGTTGGGCATCATCCCACAAAGCAAAAGGTCACCAGTTCGATTCCTGGTCAGGGCACATGCCTGTGTTGTGGGTTTGGTCCCTGGGTGGGACATTATAAGAGACAACCAACTAATACTTCTCTCCCTTTCTTTTTTCCTCCCTTTCCTTCTCTCTAAAAGGATAAAGTCTTGTAAAAACAGGACCTTTTAACACTTCGTTTTTGTGTGTGTGGTTTTATAACTTTATTAGAAAATCAGCAGTTGTCATGTACATTACATTAACTGCAGATTTTTAAAAATGGTGACAGATACATTGGTAACCAACATGCAGAGCTTGTTTGGTGAATCTTTATCCTCATTATCTTTCTGGACAAGTGCACCTAAATATACGGTATGGGACATTCCTTATTCCTTTGGTCCAGACAGCATTGTTGAGCCTGGTGTCAGTGTGTACATCTGGAGTTCCCAGCTCCATCATGGCAAATTTCCAGATGTTTTTGAGTGCCCAAGGGACACAATTCTTGAAACCCACTTGTGAACATCAGTGGTGTATTTCTCTGGTCAATATCCCATTGGTGGCAGAGTGGCTCTTCTTTTTCTCGCCACCCTTTTTTGTGGAAGCCATTATGCTAGGCCCAGGTTGGAAAGAAAGCCCTTTAACATTTCTTGTAATGGTTTGGTGGTGATGAACTCCTTTTAGTTTTTTCTTGTTTGGGAAGCTCTTTATCTGTCCTTCGTTTCTAGATGATACCTTTTCTGGGGTAAAATAATCTTGATTATAGGTTCTTGCTTTTTACTACTTCGAATATTTTGTGTCAGTCCCTTCTGGCCTGCAGAACTTCTTGTTGAGAAATCAGCTCACAGTGTTATGGGAGCTGTCTTGTAGGTATTCAGTAACTGACTGATTTTTCTCTTGCTGCTTTTAAGATTCACTCTTCCTCTTTAACCTTTGGCATTTTAATCACAATGTGGCTTGGTGTGGGCCTCTTTGGGTTAATCTTGCTTGTGACTCTGCTTCCTGGTACCCTCATGATGCAAATGTTGGTACACTTGAAGTTATCCCAGAGGTTCTTCCCCCCACCCCCACCCACTTTTGCTCTTTGGTTGGGTGTTTTCTGCTTCCTTATTTTCCAAATTGCTGATTTCATTCTCTGCCTCATCCACTCTACTGTTGATTCCCTGTCATGTATTCTTCATTTCTGATTGGTTCTTTATGCTTTTTATCTCCATTTTTACGTATCCCATCTCCTACTTGAAGTTCTCACTAAGTTCCTTTACTCTTCCCCTAAGTTCATTGAGCATCCTTATAGTCAGTGTTTTGAATTCTGCATCTGGTGGAGTGCTTATCTCAATTTTGTCTAGTTCCTTTTCTAGAGTTTTGTTCTCTTCTTTCATTTGGGACATGTTTCTTTAGCTCTTCATTTTGGCTGTCTTCCTGCATTTGTTTCTGTGTATTAAGTAGAGCTGTTGTAGCTTCTGGTCTTGGTAGAGCGGCCTTATGTAGTAGGTGTCTTGTGGGGCCCAGTCATCTGAGGGGCATTTCAGGTGTGCTGCCATGTGGGGACTGCAGCTGCCAGGACTGGCCTCATCACTATGGAGAATCTTCAGTGCCAAGGGCCAACCCCGTGGAGCAGGACTCATTTCAGTGGAGCTCCGGTGTCTGCTGAGTCTGTCCCTTAAGTGTGTTGCTTGTGGAGGTGGTTGGGTGGTGCTTTGGCATAGTCTGAAGCTGTCTACCAGTGCAGTGGCGCTGAGGCCTCCCAGGAGTTACAGGCCAAGGTCAGCACGAGGCACTGTCTGCCCCGGCATGAACTACAAAGCAATCTGCAGAAGGCTACTACTTGTGTTGGGCTTGAAGGTGTCCATTAGAAGCCAAGCTGTGAACTGAGGCTGGTTGATGCTAATGGTGGGCCTGGTGTGGCTTAGCATGAAGTACAGGGCACACCAACGCTAGATGCTTTTTGTTTGAGATATTTTAGGAAAGGCTGCAGCATGAGTGAAGAGAAACCATTTATATGGAAAAGTTGCTGGAAAGGGCTTGGGTGGGCCTACAATTTGAGTGGGGCGGGATCTCAGGGAGTCTCCAGGGCTAGGAGAACAGTGTTAGCCAGGTTGATACAGATTCAGATAGGCTGCCTACTTGCTGGCTCTGTCAGGGAAGGGCTCAGCAAGGGAACATTAGCCTTTGCCAGCACTTATGTTGTGACGAAGCTGCCCCTCCAGCCTTTCCCCTCATGCCAGACAATACAGTTCATCTCCATATGTCCCTGGCATCTTTTGAGTTGCTGCACAGTGGCAGACCTCAAAGCTAGTGGCTTCAGGCGCTTTAAGAAGAATGCCTGGTACTCTACAAGCTCTTTTTCTAGTCAGGCACAATTAGAGAAAGTAAGGTATTTCTTAAGGAAATGATGTTGTATGTTAGATATTAAAGATTCTTAACCTTTTAGAACTAAAGGAGCTTTAAGGATTATAAAATAAATCCTTTAAAAAAATAGATCAGTGATCTGAGCCTCCTCCAGCCCCCTACTTAAAAAAAAATTACTCTTTTAGGAAAAATGGCAACATTTCAAGTTCTAGACATTTTAGCTATGTCTTCCTTGCATACTCTAAATAAGTTTTAGAATCGTTTGTCTGGTTTTGGCAAACAGGTGGTTAGGATCACATTGATTCTGTAGGTCTCTGGGGAGTATTGCTATCTTAATAATGTTAAGTCTTCTGTCTATGAACACAGGATTTTCCCCATTTATGTATGTCTTCTATAATTTCTTTCAGCAATGTTTTATAGTTTTCAGTGTGCAAGTCTTACACCTCTCTGGTTAAATTTATTCATAAGCATTGTATTTTTTTTTAATTAATTCTTAGAGTGAGGGGAAGGGAGGGAGAAAGAGAGGGAGAGAAACATCAATGTGTGAGAGAAACATGCACACACTGTGACTGATCTGCAACCCAGGCATGTGCCCTGACCAGGAATCTAACTGGCCACCTTTTGCTTTGTGGGACGATGCTCACCCTGCTGAGCTATACCTGTCAGGGCTGTGTTCTTTTTGATACTGTTGTAAGCGGTACATTTTTTAAAATTTCTTTTTCAGATTGTTTATTGATATTGTCGGGTTGGTGAAAAAGTTCATTTTTTCCTGTACGATGGTTCTAGTAGTGCTTGTCTTTAATTTTCATTTGAAACAATTTTGTTAGATTGTGTTGTGACAGCCGTCTTATCAGCGTGCATTAAAAAAATCCAAATTGGTGAATTTTTGTGCAGCCATTTTAATACTGAGGATGGAAGAAGATACCCAATATTGTTGGAGTATTATGCTTTATTATTTCAGGAAAGGTACAAATGCAACTGAAATGGAAAAAAAGATTTGTGCAGTGAGTGAGTGGAGAAGGTGCTGTGACTAACAGAACATGTCAAAAGTGGTTTGCAAATTCTTGGTACTGTTGACATTTTGGCCAAATAATTCTTTGCTGTGAGACTGTCTGACACATTGGAAGATGTTTAATAGCAACCCTGGCATCTACCCACTAGAAGCCGATAGTGCGAGATAGTGGACATACTCAGAATATCCAAGCAAATAAAGTTACTGGTGAAAATGAAACATGTGTCTTTTATTTTACGGAATAAATAAACGGATTTCTTTGCCACCCCAAATACACAAATACAGCAGACTTTTTTGTATATTGATAATTGTTTTCTGCAGCCTGCTGTGTTATACTCATGTGTTAGTTCTAATAGTTGTGTGAAGAGTCTTTAGGGTTTCACATGCTTTTTAATTTTTAAAAAAAATATTTATTTATTTATTTTTGGTTTTAGAGAGGAGAAGAGAGGGAGAGAAACATCAATGTGTGGTTGCGTCTCGCATGGCCCCACTGGGGACCTGCCCCTCAACCCAGGCATGTGCCCTGACTGGGAATCGAACAGGCAACCCTTTGCTTTGCAGCCTTCGCTCAATCCTCTGAGCTGCGCCAGCCACGGCTCACATCCTTTTTTAAAGGTGATTTTTCTAGCTGGACAACCCGCTTATGCCATGTATAATTTTTTGCAAGGTATAATACGCACCTTTTTTTTTTTTTGCCAAAATTTTCTGAGGGAAAAATAAGGACACACATTTACATGGGTCGTAAATTTCCATGTATAATGCAAATTAGTGCTAAAATGTGTATGCACATTATACACAGCAAAATACAGTAGTTCAGACTTTAGTTGTGTCCCACTAATGGTAGGCTTTGATTTCCTGACTGTGTCTCTGTGTGGATGGTGTCGTTATAAGCCTTGCCGTGGGTTCTCTCAAAGGGAGGGAATGTAGAGCAGTAGCAGTGAATTTTGTGGACAAGACTTGTGTAGAATGAGGACAGTATTTTCATGAAGCTGTATGGTTCTGAGTTCCTGTTTTACAGAAGATAGGCTGATACCCAGTGTCCTGTAGTCTGTGCTCCTTGGATTGTACATTTTGCAGAAATAAAACAGATGAGTGCTGTCAGAGGTTGCAAATAAGTAAGCAGTTGTTCTATAGGCGCTTCACACAAATGAAGTGAAGTAGCCTAACACTGATTACTGTTATCTTGTGTGTTTCCAGTGTCTATCATCCAATCGTAAAACAGTGATGCCAACAGTGCACAATAGAGATGGACATATCACAGCATGCGTATCTGTCTGTCTATCCATTGAGTTTGTATTTAGAGTGCGATGCTGAGTTTGAATTTTATGGGTTTTGCTAAGAGCTGGAGATATTTCTAATGTCTCCTGATTTAGAGCCCAGGAAAAGCCATTTAATGCCTGTTAATCTGGATTTCAAGTATGTGTGATGTCTAAGTAACTGTTCCTTATTGTGGATTATTATATCGAAGGTGAGTTAGGGACCAAGGAAGCTTGTAAACTTAAGAGTTGTGGATTTACTTCCTGGTTGAAAGTCAGTGCTGGTTAATATTTTACAGAGTCAGGACACTGAGTTGGGTATGTCTTCTGTTAAACAGGGACCTGTTTTGCCAGCTTGCTCCCAGTCACTTTCTCCCAGTTTTATTTCATGTTTTTATCCTTTTAAGTTCAGGAATTTCCAATTGTGTTCTACAGTTTCCCTTTTTAGTTTTTTTCTTTGTAGCTATGCACCTACTTATTGTTTTTATGACACCACAGTATAATTTCTCTTTTTTTTATTGATAGTATTATTGTGTTCATATGGCAAGTCTACAGTGCTCACTTGATTTATTAGATTTCTTGTATGCAGGAAGTTTGAGAGCCTTCTAAATAAAATTTTTTATAGTTATTTTGCAAGATTATATGTTGTGTCATTTGCTCTTTCTGGATATTAAACTTTTGGCTACCTTCAAATTGTTGAAACTGCTATATTTTAAATTAAAATATTTGGTGAACAAAAATAAAGTTTTTAGTTTTCTGTATACTCTAAAGTCTTAGTTGTGAACAATAGAAATAGATTATTTTTGTTAATCACAAAATGGAATAGTGACCAGTTTTAAAATTTAGGGCCTAGGGATCAGTTTAGCTTTCAAGTGGTGTGGTCCTTGCTTTGTTTTCCTCTTCACTCCCTGTCAGGGCATTAAAGGGAGTGAGAGGTATACAGCCTCTGCACTGCTGGCATTTTGGAAGACTGTAGTTAGTATATCATGTGAGCTGCAGGGGTTATTATGGTATAAATATGAGAACCAGTTCTTTATTCCCTGTGTTCCAGCCAACCCTGCCGTACCAATGTTGTTGAAACTTCTGGGTGTGCTTCCCAGTTGGTGTCTACCTCTTAACCCCCTAAGAGGAAGCATTATTTCAAATTTTATATTCCATGATTATTTACTTTTCATTGAGAGTATACTGTATACATATTAAATCCAATATATTAAGTTTCATGTGTTTTTGAAAGTCACAAATACATTCAATATATTCCTCTAAGACCTTTTTTTTTTCATTCAATGTTGCAGTATTTGAGATTATGTTGATATATGTAGTTCTAGTTTAGTAATTAGTGAAGAGATTGTTTACCTGTGGACTGCTTCTGTAAGGAATGAATTGGAAGGAGCCTCTGTTTCATGAGTTTTAGCACTGTGTGCTTGCCACGGTATCCAGCCAACCCCCAGACAACAACATTCATTAATCACATTTACAAGATGTTCAGACTCTCTTATGGTTGCCCTGATCTTCCTGCTTCTTGTGAGTTGTGTAGGAGGAAGCCAAATGTGTGGTAGCAGGCTGGAATCACGTTTCTGAACTGGAGTCACCTGAAGCATATGGGTCTGAATTAGGTCCTTCTTTTTTTTTTTTGAGACTAGATCCCTAACTAGATTGAGGAAGAGATGGGGTAGAGTAGGTTAAGGGTTGTCAGGAATGTCCTGCTGTGAGGGACCTGTGAGCAGACTGAAAGTGGAAGAGAGAATATGGGCAGTGTTGTTGAGGTGGAGGAGAAGGTGTCCAGGCAGAGGCCTTATAAAACAGGGAGTTGAGGGAAGTGGTGAGGCAGGACCTAGGTGGCTGTGGAAGGGAGAGAGGTCAGCCCTGTGGGGTTTTGTGAGCCAAAGGGAGAAATCTGCTTAATTCTGAGTGTGAGTGGAAGTCTGCAGGGGACGCGAAACGCACAACTTTGGCAAGGGTTTAATAATTATGAGAGTTTTGTTGAACTCCATGTAAGGAGAAAAGTCTGAGAGTGGTCCCTCCAGGGCCCCAGTCCTAAGGTCCCATGTCTGGGGAGAACAGACTCTTGAATGTTCTTTCTTCAGCCTGTCCTTTCCTGCAGTGCTTTCCAGGAAAAACTACTGAGAACAGAGATTTACATTTGAATACTGTCCTAAAACAAATAGTCAGGTGTGAGCCTCTTTCCTGGGCTTTACTCTCTCTTTATAACCCAAAGTCAGACAAACATCTTAAAAACTTTTTGCTTGTCCAGTGTTAAGTGAAATGAAACAAGATAAATGGTCCAAATGGAGAGAGACAAATTGTAAACAGAGCTGAAGTAGAAATTATTATTTACATAAAATAATTTTATTCTCTTGTTTCAGAATATATAACACACTGATCTGGACACACCTCTATTGGATTTAATATACAGCCCTAATCAACGTCGACTTTCAGCTATGGAATCGGTAAATACTTGATTGCATTACCTTTCATCAGTTTGTGTCTGTTTATTTTCATTGGTTTGTAGAAAGGAGTGTCAAAATAATGGTTAAGCTGCCAAGTTGGTTTTCTGGGACTTGGTAGAGTTTTGGCCATGTTTTCGAATTTTGTTCTGGATTTCACTTAGATGAGATTGTTTCAGAGGTAGTGGTAATGAGCTGTGTGGCGGTAAGAAACAGCATTCCTGGTGTCCTAGTGAGGAATTCTGCAGAAAAATTAAACAGGGTAGTAGCTGAGCCTGAAGGAAGTTTGCTTCTTCTCAACTTCCTTTACCTTAATTGTACCATCCTCAGGTCGTCTGGAGGCTACCAGGATTTTGTGTTTGATCACTGTGTTTGTTAGTCTTGTGCTCTCTGCATCTTGCATTAACACTTTGCATGAATGAGACCTTCTGTAGTCTGAGAATTGTCGCTTCTCTTCTGGAAGAAGCAGTGAGGCCTGCCTGTCCTCTGGTATGGTGTCCTGTGTATCTGCTGCTACACAGTACCTGCTGGTAGTCTTGGTAGCTACTCCATGGTATTCCTAGAAGTTTGAGAGGTGTGTGTGTGTGTGTGTGTGTGTGTAAGGAATGGGATTTTTTTTGCTAGGTTGCCCTGACTCCTTGCCTCCTAGGAGGTACTGGCAGTTTTGGCCAGGGGGAGGGGAAGTTGTTTCTTTAGAGACTTTCGTCTTGAATCTGACCCAGCACCTGCTGTTCCTGACTAAAAGCCCTTCCCTTGGGAGATGCCTCACATTGCCATACACTTTTTCTCTGTTAAGTTGATTGGTAACATTTGGAAGGAAAACTCTTCATCATTTTAGCGTTTATATGCCATTGCCATGTATAGTGTTTTTAAGCGTACAGTCCAAATGTGTATTATCTATTTTGTGTTGTTGTTCCTAACAGACATGAAGTAAACCTTTCCTGACACTTTGTAGTCAGGTGTTCTTCATCTAACAGAATCTGACCTTTATTGTAGCCAGCAGCGAATCAGGCCACTTTGAAATGAACCTGGCTGTTCTAATTGACATGACTGAAATTTATTTTTAAAAAGATTTTGTTTGCTTATTTTTAGAGAGGCGATGGGAGGGAGAAAGAGAGGGAGAGAAACATCAGTGTGTGACAGAAATATCAATTGGTTGTCTCTCACACATACCCCAACCAAGGATCCCTGTGGGCCCTGACTGAGACCTTTTGGTTTGTGAGATGATGCCCAACCCACTGAGCCATACTAGTAAGAGCTTGAAGCATTTTCTTGGTAATGGGGATAAGGTTTGATGGAAAAGATACTTAAATATCTCTGACATTAGGCCTTAGAATTCTCTCATCTTAATCTGCAGAATGATTAGCAGTTAGAAGAAGCTTAGAAGGTGGGGGTGTTGATGGCCAGGTGGGATGGTGATGACCTTTGTGACACCCTGGGAATGCTTCTCAGGCGTTCCCAGGATGTGCACATGGTCTCAGCTTGGTTGTCATAGGTTACCTGGGCAGCCTTTGAGAGACTAGGTCTCTTAAAAATACCCATACCTGGAGGCTGAGCTCTGCCTTTGTTTGGAAACTGTAATATTGGCCTTAATTTGTGACAAGGAAAAACAAAATGCTGTTTAAATTATTAGGTTTTTAATAAGTATTTGGTAATTCCTGATTAAAAGAAAACAAGTTGTCAGCAACTTTTTGCTGACAGATGCTTGAGTTGCCCTAATTGGTCGGGTGGATTAAGAATAATGGCTGTGTTAATGTTTAGAATTTCATGACATTTGAAGGATTGGCTTTTTTGAACATACTACAGTAATAGTTCAAGGTGTCTAACTAATGCCGTGTATCACTTTAGTGAACCATAAATATTCAGTTAATAAAAGATCTGCAGTGTTTGGATTGAATAAAGATAAAGGTTCTTACTGACATGAGGTGCTGGTGTGACTGCCTGACAAAGGGGTGTCAAACTCATTTTCACCGGGGGCCATATCAGCCTCTTGGTTGCCTTCAAAGGGCTGAATGTAATTTTAGGACGGTATACATGTAACTACTCCTTAACAGTTAAGCAAGAGCTTGGTACTGCCACCAGGTAGAAAGAAGGTGCCGGGCCGGATAAAACAAGGTCGATGGCTGGATTCAGCCCATGGGCCTTGTGCTTGCCACCTGTGGCGTAGCAGGTGGATCTCCTCCTGGGTCAGTGACTCTAATGTGTGAGAGAAGGGGCCAAGGGTTAGGAGCTGTAGCAGTATGAGTGGCTTACAGAGACCTACCCTCTATGACCTGTTCTGGCATCAAATGGCAGAATTTAAAAAATAATTTTGGGCCGGCTGGTGTAGCTCAGTGGATTGAGCATGGGCCTGCAAACCAAAGGATTGCGATTTGCTTCCCAGTCAGGGCACATGCCTGCGTTGCAGGCCAGTTCCAAGCAGGGGATGCATGAGAGGCAACCATACATTGATGTTTCTCTCCATCTCTCCTTCCCGTCCCCTCTAAAGATAAGTAAAATCGTTAAAAAAATAATTTTGCAGTCTCTACTAATGTTTTTTATTTATATATCTCAGTATCTTTACTTTTTATTTTGACCATTTAAGGTAGACTATGAGTCATTTAGATCAGATTAAAATCGCCTTTTTGATGTGTAGTCTTGTTAAAGCTCCTTTATTGATTTTTGGTGGATTCTGTGTTGGTCCTGAGATAATGCAGGTGTGGCTGTGGTTGTTACAGGGGTCTGTGGTGACTGGTACTAGCTTTTTGACCTGGGCCTGTGCCTTTAATATTTTGAGCCTTGGCTCCTACCCTGCTTAGTAGCAATGGTGATACCCATTTAAAAGGCTTCTTCATAGATTGTGACACTGTTTATGGAAATACAGCTCCATAAAAATATAAACTTCAGCTTTGGCTAGTGTGGCTCAGTGGATTGGGTGCCGGCCTGTGAACCGAAGGGTTGCTGGTTTGGTTCCCAGTCAGGGTACATGCCTGGGTTGTGGACTGGGTCCTCAGTTGGGGGCATGTGAGAGGCAACCAACTGATTGATGTATCTCTTGGCACATCGATGTTTCTTTCCCTCGCTTTCTCCTTCCTTTCCCCTCTGTCTAAAAATAAATAAATGGAATCTTTGAAAACAAGCATATAAATAAGTAGAAAATATAAACTTTAAAATAATTGAATTTACGTATTTTTTTCTTAACTCTAGCATAAAACTTTCAGCTGACAGCTGGTGTAATTCTTACTTTGTTAACATCTTTCTTGGTAAAAGAGAAGGGTCAGGACCTTTGCAGAGAAGTGATGAGATAGAAATGGCTCTTGATGACACGCCTCTCACCAGGTTTACACGAGTGCACATATGCGAGTCAGAGTGAGTAAGGCCGGGCTGGGCTGGTGGTGAGAATTGTTCTCTAGCACTGACGGACCTAGGTGGCACATGACTGTACCATTTACACCTACTGTAAATCAGGAATTTCAAATTATGCTTCCAAAAACAAAAGGGTTTCTTAAAGTGGCATGTTATAATACTAATAAAGGCAGTGTTATTTTTATGAAGAGAAGCTTAGATTTAACGGTTAATATTTTTAATTGAATACCTCTATTTAAAAGAGAAAAGTGATCACTTTTCGACTTGCTGAAACGTTGAACTTGCAGGGCACGTGGAAGAGGAATGCACATTGTCTCTCAGTATCCCTGGATGTGATGCTGAGCCAGTGCACTCGGAACTGGTTGTGCTCATTATAGTGAGGGGTGCATTGCTGATTCTAGACCCTGCATCCTTGAGAGCTTGAGGAGGTCTTGATGGCAGCAGAACCAAGTCCTGCATGAGCAGCAAGGTTGGAAGGCGAAAGGGAGTGGGGGAGGTGATCCAGTCCTTGGTACCCCTTCTGACAGAGAATGCCTTGCCATCTGGTGTTGAAGCAGAGAGAGAAGCTTTCCCTAGGCAGGCCTCTATTGTATGGTAGGACTGATTCTTCCCACCCCTGGTACTAGTTGGCCACTAGGTACCTTTCTGATTAGGCCATATGCAGTTGCTGTGGCCTAGGTAGCTGGCTGGGTTGGGTTGCATGTTGTAAGGAATATGTATGTCCTAATGCTAATTCATTTGCCTTTTTAACAAAGAAGTTTTTTAAGGACTTAAAAATAGATAAGACATAATTTCTTGTGTTAGCAAAGATATATGTATAGCTAATTACGCCAATATAATGTATTGAATTCTTTGGTATAGTGAATTTTTATTGTATTTTAGGGTTCTAGGGGATATTCTCTGGCTGTGTTCTTTTAAATTGCATGCAATGTATAGAATATTAGATATCATTTAAATTAGATTTCATTAAATGCATCTTTTTTGTTCATATAAAAATTGACAATTGCATTCAAACACTTTTCCCCAGAAACTCTTGTTTCCTCAGCTCAGCCCTTATAGAACTTTGGACCTCTTATTCTGAGGTACTTGAATTGCTGGAGACATGCTGGGGAGAGGATTTAGAAAGTAAGCAGGTCAGAGCAGAAGGGCAACATCATCCCAGCAGTGGGTAAGTGCTGTGAGTTCTGGCTGTAGGGTTTTCTTTCCTGTTAGATGTTTCTAGCTGAAATGAGCCTCTGGGCTCTGTGACCCCAACTGCATGGGGAAGAAAGACATACCTGCTTGGGATTGAGAAGAGTTTGTGGGCTGTTTGTAATCCCTCATTTGTTGGTTATAATATTATTCTTATTTTCCTTTCATTGTTCACTGTAGGGATTCTCATGGAACCACTGCATTTTAAAGCTAGCCGGAGGGATTTCTTCTATTTTTTGTATTTGAAGTTGAAGAGCTTTGCCTGTGTCCTGACTTAGAGTACATGCTCCACAAGTTCTTTTACAATTGAGCTAACTGCTGGAACAACATCTGAGACACATTTCCTTCCTGTGGTTCCTTGCTGAATGTAACTCAGGGAGGGTGGACTCTGTGCAGCTTGAAAATGTTTACTGCAGGAGTTCCATGTGCAGTTCACTTGATCTTGGTGGGAAGAAGGTTGCAGGAGGAAGGCTGTGTGACAGTGGGGCCATGTCTGGTGGTTGGCCAAGACAGTCCAGAGGTGCCTTCGTGATGGGACTGCTGAGAATTCTAGTCTTTTCTCCAGTCCAGAATAGGTATCTTGATTATTATTTTTATTACCTCGTAGGAAAAAGGATTTAGGATATTGTTAATGTCCAAAAAAAAAAAAAAAGGAGGTGGTGATGGGGTCTGTAGTGTACATTATTCTGAATGCTCTTTGGTACAGCCAGGTCAACCTGCACTATCTCAGTTGCTACAGAAGTTCCCCTCAGCTGTGTGAGGGCTATTAAAGATGAAGCAGAGTTCTGGCCAGGGTAGCAGGTCTGAAAGGGAAACAGCAGAATAATTATCCAGTTCCTGGGCCCGTGATTATACCAGCCAGTGCCAGAGGTTGGGGAGGACAGGTGACTCTGGCCATGTGCACACATTGGCCATAGCAAGAACGTGGAGTCCTGAACCTTGGGCCAGGTGACTGCCGCCCTTCCTCTGTATCTCACTCTAAAGAAACCAGATGTTGGAGGCTGGGTAGCCAGAACATGCTGACTTTGGCAGTGGGAGCTGTCAGGTCTTGGCTCACAGTGCAACTTAGTATGTAAGGCTCTGCTTAGAAACACATGCACATACATGTGCACACACATGTTTTCTTTCTCAATATTGGCTTCTCCATGTTTCCCTTTATAGCTCTGCTTCTTCCTTCCCTGCTTTCTTTTTAAGCTCAGAGTCCCTGCCTTGGGCCTGGTTTGAAGCTCCTGTGGACTCAGTGGGCTCTTTGCCTGAGCAGCTATAGAAAAGCAGGTAAAGAAGGGAAATGAGAAAGGGTTCTTTGGAAATCAAATGACAGTTTTCTTTAAAAGCTTTTGGCTTTGTTGATCTTTTATTAAGGAATAGTTACTTTATTAGAAAAAATAAGCCTCGAGGTCCTTGTCCACATCTGAGAAAGGTAGCAGCTGCAGTCTGGATCCTGGGTATTTTCGAAGGGTGGGAGAGCAGAGAGCTAGAGGGGTGAGTCGAGGACAGTGTTTTCCCTCACTGTGCCTGCTCTCTGTGGGAGCAGATGCTTGGTTGACGGTGGCCTCTGCTTCATGGGGCATCTTACATCTGGTATGTGGGCCTACAGACTCCCACCACCATCTTTTATGAGTCTTCTCCTTTGTCTGTTTCCTTCATCTCCTGGATGTGGTCAGACTCAAAACTTGTTCATTTTTTGTTAATGGAAACTAGTGTTCTAAACATTGCGTCCTAGTGGTTGATCCAGTACTACCTTAAAGACAGACGACCTCATGAGAATATCACGTGATGATAGGTAACTATACCCACTTGACTGGGTTTAATGATGTGCCCATCTTATGTTAAATTCTGCCCTGTAGCAGAATAGCAAACAATGTTACAAAGTTAGAGTGAAATTGACGATTGAGCTGAAAGATGCCAGTTTAGATATGACCAGATTTTATTACACCCTACCCAATCCAAGGGCATTTTAGCATGGTGATACTGTATTTTCAAATTCAGTGTTATAATTAAAACTTGCATTAACATAAAAACCAAGTTACCTGTTATCTTGAAAAGTTTACTGTTTTACCTCCTACCATACTCTCTCCTCCCATGTATTTTCCATATGGCACTGGTCAGAGCAGTACATAGGACCCATAGGAACTCTGTCTATAGCATCTGGAGAAAGAATGAAGATAAAGTATTGATAGGTAGGTCTCTAACAGTGGTTTGTGAATTGGATGCTGGAGCTTTCAGTTTGGGCTGTATTGAAGCCCAGAGACTGGTCTAATACTACAATGCCATAGGCAATCTTTGAGTGTTATGGAAAAAAAACTGGGGGTAGACAGAGATTATCCACCTAACCTGGGGTGGCACAGCTGGAGAAATCCTATTTTGAGTGAGTGTTTATGTGGTATTTGTGTTTCTCTGATTTATTTCACTTTGTATAATGCCCTGTAGGTCCACCCATGTTGTTGCAGATGGTAAGATTTCATTCTTTTTATGGCCAAGTAATATTCCATTTATATATGTGCCTCACCTTTTTCTTTTTTTTTTTTTAATCCACTCATCTGTTGATAGTCACTGGGGTTGTTTCCATAGCTTGGCTTTTACAAATAATGCTGCAGTGAACATAGAGCTGCTGTCTCTTTTTGAATTAGTGTTGGATTTCTTCAGACATAAACCTAGAAGTGGAATCATTGGGTCATAAGATGGTTCCATTTTTTAATTTTTAAGGATTCTATACTGTTTTCCATAGTGGCTACACCAGTCCGCATTCTCATTAACAGTGTATGAGGGTTCTCATTTCTCTGCATCTTCATCAACACTTTGTAGACTTATTGATGATAGCCATACTGACAGGTGGGGGTGTGTGATAATCTCACTGTAGGTATTTATTTACTTATTTTAAAAGATTTATTTACTTTTAGAGGGGAAGGGAGGGAGAAAGAGGCAGAGGAACATCACTGTGTGGTTGCCTCTCACGAACCCCCTACTAGGACCTGGCCTACAACCCAGGCATGTGCCCTGAATGGGAATCGAACTAGTGACCCTGCAGTGCAGACCGGCACTCAGTCCACTGAGCCACACCAGCCAAGGCTCATTGTGGGTTTGGTGTTTTTGTTTTGTTTTTTTAGTTTTTTTCCTCACCTGGTAATTTATCAGCCTGAGCCTTTTCTTTTTTCAGTTTCAATGGAAGATGGAGCTTTATTGTATGAACAAAGGAGTTAATTTCTTTGCTCTGAGTATGTTGTCCAGTGCCCCTTACACTGGTGTGTTGGATACATTTGCCCTTGGGGTCGGGGCAATGACCAGTGGAAAAGACTACACTGCAGCCTCCTGGACTCCCTGAGCTTCATTCTTGCTTTCTCTCCAAACCTCTGTGACCATATCATCTTTTATTAGTCTTCTCCTTACCATTCGTTTTGGTTCTTTCCTTCTGTGCCAGTGTTTCTCAGGGTTCCCCTTTGAGTTCCTCTTCTTTCATGTCCTCCCAGGGCTGCCCACTTCTCTTTTGTATTCTGATTTTGCCTCCTGGAGGGAGTTGCTTCTTGTTAGAGCAGACTGTATCCTTCAGGGCTTGGTGGTAGTGCTGCGAGCTCCAGGGAGGCACTTATGCCTAGCTTGGTCATCCCTGCAGATGACACATCTGCTCTACCGCCCCTGTGCTGCCCCTGTGCTCTCCTTTTCTGTTTTCTGTCGTCCTCCACCCCAAGACCTTAAGCACCAAGGATGCCTCACCACAGCTGTCCTGTGTCCATGGCTCATGGAGTTGCCTCCATCCTGAAACTGGAGAGGGCAATGAAGTGAGGGGGATATTACTAAGGGGAGCTGAAGCCTGCTGTTTCTCTTGGGAGGGGGAGCTGAAAGGGGAGGTGGCAGCTTCTTCCCAAGCTGGCTCCCTTTGTTCTGGTGTTATCTTTCCTGTTTGCATTAGAATTCCTTTCTTCCCCTGATGCCCTTGGTTTCTGGTTAGGGAGGTTATGTATTGTTTGCTTATGGTAGGTAAGTTCTACTATTCACTAGCTGGTTATAAATTGCTCAAACTGTTTGGCCTTGTTGAATGTTCTCATTTTCACAGTTCCACTTGCCCAGGAATTTTCCTAGCTTCTTACTATCCTGTATCAATCCATCACTCCCTTCAGGCCTACAGACTTCTGCTTCTCCTCCAGGACTGCCTGACAAGTCCAGGAACACATTGGGTGGTTTGTAATTGAGTCTGCCCTACCCCATGGGTGGTGTTTGTGAGGCTGTACTCTCTAGTGCAGGGGCATCGAATTCATTTTCACAAGTAGCCACATCAGCCTTGTGGTTGCCTTCAAAGGGCCGAGATAATTTTAGGACTGTATAAATGTAACTACTGTAGTCTTAGGATTATAAGACACATCTAGGTTTTAGAGGAGGAAAGTAGGGAAAAAATTTTGAAGCAAAAAATGTGGTAAAATATGTAATGACATAAATAACATAATATTTCACAAATGTAAATGTAAAGTACTTTTACTAGCTAGATAAAGCTACATTCAGACTGTAAGATGCACCCTCATTCTCCCCCCTCCCATTTTTCAGGGGTGGTGTGCATCTTACAGTCAGAAAAATAAGGTACTCCCTAACTGTTGAGGAATTGAGATTACATTCGGCCCTATTCTAAGGCAGATGTGGCCATCCCCGCCCAGTGAAAATGAGTTTGATACCCCCACTCTAGTGGTGTGAAGTGTGGGCCTCTGCCGTTGTTTGTAGCCTGGGGATATTTTTGTGCTTTGGTAGGAGCTGTGAGAATAAAATGAGTCTGACCACCATGCATGTGCTGAACACAGGGTAACAGTCTCAAGGGCTTTTAGCTTACAACACTAATCTCTTGCTGTGTGTTTATACTTAAGAAGAAACAGAAAACAGAGTGCTAACCAGATTTAGAACCTTGATGTTACTGTGGCATAAGGTTTTCTGGGGATCTGTCGAGATTCACTGAAATGCATCTTATATACATTTTGGTGAGTGCTGGGAGAATGCAAGAGCAATTTGAGCTGTAAGTGCTGGAGATGTCTGGGGTAGTCCAGAGGATACTTTGGAATTCCCAGTAGCACTTTTTTGCTGTTGTTTTTGTTTTTTCGGTTTTATTTATTTATTCTTAGAGAGAGGGGAAGGGAGGGAGAAAGGGAGACAAACATTGATGTGACAGAGAAGAAACATTGATAGATTGCCTCTCATATGTGCCCTGACCAGGGACCAAACTCAAAACCTAGGCATGTGTTCGGGACAGCAATCGAATTGGCAACTTGTGTTTTGTGGGACACCACCCAACCAACTGAGCCGTAGTGGGCAGGGCAGTGTCACATTCATGAGTACACACCTTGTCTTGAATTGAATCATCTGTCCTTAGGAAGCAGGCTAGGAAAGGTTTTCTCTTTCCTGTATTACCTAAGCAGGGCATCTATTATAAAGTAGTGAAAATTATTTGAGAGCACAGATTAGATGGGAAAAATACTCTGGAAAGTCATTTAGAAATGACCACAAGAAATATTAAAGGGGAGAAGTTTTTGTTTAAAATTTTTCTACCCGTTTGCCCCAGCAGGTCTCACCAGATTAATCAGTAGGTGGTTGTTGAGAAGAGCATGTGAGAAAGTGGCCTTGGGCTGTGGTCTTGACTGTGACCCTGGGGTGGGGCAAGAGAGACTATTAGATTTTTTTTTCTTTTTTGAAGTCTGATTTCAGTTGCACTTAAACTACATTTAGGGTGGTCTGTGGTTACCACTCTATTGCTAATGAATTCACATTACCCATTCAAGTAAAGAAGGTCAATCAGAAGTCATTAGTATATTTACATAGTGCCCTCTTATTGGGGAGCACTTTGAAAATCAAATCTCCATCCATGTGGAAACATGAAGTCTTAGATCACGTCAGTGAGATCGAGAGAGGAAAACTTGGAATTGGCCTCTGTGCTCTTAAAAACACCACCCTTCTGGGTTGCAGTCTCCAGTAACGATCCCATGGTCAGGATTCAGAATGGTGACTGTAACTGTGTCCTCTCCGGGAAGGGGCCTGAGCCAGGCAGGGGTTCTGGAACCACATCGGCTTTAGGATTGCTTGTTGGCCTCTTGTAGGACAATTCTTCATTCTCTTCTGTTTTGTACCAGACCCTTGAAACTGATCCTCAGGTTTTTGAAAGATACCAGAACAAAGCAACTTTTTGTGGCTATTAATCTTTAAAAGCAAGTTTTTAAATGGGAGCCATAACAGGTTTCTACATTTTTCTGTGAAGACAGTGCCTTCCTTGCCTTTGGCTCCCTTCCCACAGATCCATTTTCTTAGTTACAGAAGTTGGTATTCTCAGAAGCTTTTGCTCAGGATTCAGTGCCTCTGTGTAGGTGTCTGAGGAGAACTCAGTGGGGCCTGGCTCTCAGACTGGAGCTTCCAGGGCCTGTTGCCAGCTTCTGTACAGCATTGTTATGTAAACTGTTGACTTCTGAGAGGACTCCTTTCCTTAAATAAACTTGTCTCCTCAGTGCCTGACGCACAGCCTTTTTGTTTCCTGTTTTGAGTTCCAGCATACCTGTGATGGGGTTTGGCTTGGGTTCTTTCATCTGACAGTCTCACTCCTGTCTGTGCCCTGTGACACACATGCTCCAGACTGGAGCTCTGGGCCTCAGTTTACCTCCTGAGTTGGCTCCCTTGCTCTGACCTTGGCTCCCTGAAACAGCACAGACCCTCTGGGAAAGCAATAGGAGGAGAGATGTGGTCTAAGACTTGGCTGGGACCTTCAGCCTCAGAGTTCTTGTGGGGCCATCTGAAGACCAGACAGGAGTGAGGGCACACAGTGATTGCTTTAAAACCTCTTTGTCTGAGGCTTTGACCGGTCTGAATTGGCACGTTAGGTGTCCCTGCGAGATGTGGTCTCTACCTCCATGTGAATACTTTTTCTTAAATGTTTTATCTGGAAAGTTGAGGAACATTTCATGCAGTGTAATTCATAATATCTCTGTGTATATTAATGTTAAGGTCTTAACTTCATATTATTTACTGTCCCAGTTGTCTAGGTGACTTCCTGGGGCAGTATCCAGTTAGAGGCCTCAGGGCCTGCTCTAAACATTAGTTGGAGGCAAGAGAAGATTCAGTCAAAAGGTTTGTGGGGATGGTTCTGTTTTCTATGCTCCCTCTCACTTCAGGAAGTTTCACCTTCTCCAAAGAACCTCGAGTCACCCATTCTAACATCACTTCATTCCTTCTGCTGCTTCTTTCCCTGTAATCTTAGCTCTTGAGGCTTGTTTCAGTCATGCATGCTTGGGGACTTTAGAGTTTGCTAAATCTGTTTGTTCCAAATATTTGTCAGTTTAAAACAAATAATATATAAATTTTGGTTAGTGTTGGGAGGTTGTGGATAGTGTGGGGCAAACAGGATATGGGATTAGTAGGGAATAGGACTACTACCAAGAATTTGTTCTTTTTTTAAGTATATTTTATTCATTGTGCTATTACAGTTGTCCCTAATTTTTTTCTCCCCCTTATTCACCTCTGCCATGTACCCTCCCTCCTACCAGCATCCCCCTCTCCCCCTTATTTCACATCTGTGGCTTGCACATATAAGTTCTTTGGCTTCTTCATTTCCAATACTATTCTTAACCTCTCCCTATCTTATTTTTTTTTACCTACCAGTTATGGTTCTTATTCCTCCCATGCTCCCCCCTTCCCCATGGATAACCCTGTATATGATCTCCATTCCTGTGATTCTGTTCCTGTTCTAGTTGTTTGCTTAGTTTGTTTTTGTTTTTTTAAGTTCCATTGTTGATAGTTGTGAGTTTGTCGTGAATTTACTGTTCATATTTTTTATCATCTTTTTCTTAGATAAGTCCCTTTAATAGTTCATATATTAAGGGCTTGGTGATGATGAACTCCTTTAACTTGCCCTTAACTGGGAAGCACTTTATCTGCCCTTCCATTCTAAATGAGAGCTTTGCTGGATAGAGTAATCTTGGTTGTAAGTCCTTGCCTTCCATGACTTGGAATACTACTTCCCAGCCCTTTTTTGCCTGAGAGGTTTCTTTTGAGAAATCTGCTGATAGTCTTATGGGAACTCCTTTGGAGGTAACTATCTTCTTTTCTCTTGCTGCTTTTAAGATCGTCTCCTTCTCTTTAATCTTGGGCAATGTAATTATGATGTGCTTTGGTGTGTGCGTCTTTGGGACTCTCAGAGCTTCCTGGACTTAATGGAAGTTTTATTTCCTTCACTGGATTGGGGAAGTTCTCCTTCATTATTTTTTCAGGTAAGTTTTCCATGTCTTGCTGTTCCTCTTCTCCTTCTGGCACCCCTATGATTTGGATGTTGGAATATGTAAAGTTTTCCTGGAGCTTCCCAAGCCTCTCCTCATTTTTTTGAATTCTTGTTTCTTCATTTTATTCTAGTGAATGTTTATTTCTTCATTCTGGTCCAAATTATTGATTTTTGTCCAGGTTTCCTTCCCTTCACTGTTGGTTCCGTTCCCTGCACTGTTGGTTTCCTGTACATTTTCTTTTATTCCACTTTGCATAGCCTTCACTTCTTCCTCTACTTTGCGATCATACTCAACCATTTCTGTGAGCATCCTGATTACCAGTGTTTTGAACTCTGCATCTGATAGGTTGGCTGTCTCCTTGTTGCTGAGCTCTTTTTCTGGAGCTTTGATATGTTCTTTCATTTGGGCCGTAATTTTTTGTCTCTGTGTTCCTTTTACCCAGTAAGGAGTGGAGCCTTAGGTACTCCCCAGGGCGGGGCAACCCTTGTGGCTGCATTGTGGTGCTATATGTCAGAGAGGGAGGGGTCAGAGAGGGAACAGTGCCACTTAGTCACCTCTCTGTGGGCTTTTAGTCACTTCCCCCACTGCCCACAAGCAAATTGGGCCCTTCTGGTGCTGACTCCCGGATGGGTGGCTTTGTGTACATTCTAGGATGCTGTGGGTCTCTCCAACGAACTCCTGTGAGGATTCCAGTTTCTCCCACTGTTGCAACCCTCACAGGTTTTTACAGCCAGAGGTTTTGAGGCTTTATTTCCCCACACTGGAACCCTGGGTTGTGCGGTTTTAACTTGCCCCCCAGGTATTCCTCCCCATTTATCTGCACACAAATATGGGATCACTAGGTCCTGCTGACACCTTGCCCCATGTCCTGTCTTCCCTGACTGCCAGTCTCAGTCCCTCCTACCAGTCTACATGAATATATCGTCTTTCACTCCTTGGTTGTTGGACTTCCATACAGTTCAGTTGTCTGGCAATTCTGGTTATTTTTTGTGCTTAAATTTGTTGTTGTCCTTCTTTTGTTTGTGTGAGGAGGCAAAGTGTATCTACCTACACCTCCATCTTGGCTAAAAGTCTGGAATGCACTCTATGTTTTCACCTTCATACTTCTCAGTAGAATCAATTGAGACATCTGCCCAGCAAACTTAAAGAAGCATTCTATCTCCAGTACCTTATTCCTTATTGTAGTTCAAGAGTTAATTAGAAATTAGTGTCAGTAAGGTAACTCCTATTTTTTCCTACAAAGAGCTAGTTAAAATGAAGTGTAGGTATCCAAACATACTATTACTTTCTGTTGTTGAAAGGACAGTTCTTTTGTGCAGTGGACTAGATAAAGCTTGCCTCTATTCCAAGCTTTATGCTGTGTAGTGTTCTTTAGAGAAATTGGGTTTTCCTCTCATTGAGGTTGTTTATGCACACTGAACAAAACTTAAGTAGTATCAGTGTGACATGGCTGCTGTAATAAGGTCCTCCTCACTGGACAGTTTAAAGAGCAGAAATTTATTTTCTCACTGTCCTGGAGGCTAGAAATCGAGACTGAGGTGTCGGCAAAACTGATTCCTTCTGATGCTGAGGAGAATCTGTCCATGTGTTTTTCCTAGTACTACCAGTTCACTGACAATCTTTGATGTTTCTTGGCTTGTAGGAAATCATCTCATTTCTGTTTATATCTTCACATGGTGTTCTCCCTGTGTGTTTGTCTGTGTCTAAATTTCCCTTTTTTATAAGGAAACCACACATACTGGGTTAGGACCCACCCTGTAGTGATTGTATCTTGACTACATCTGCAGTGACCCTGTTTCCAAGGAAGGCCACATTCTGACATACTGGGGCTTAGGATCCCAGCCTATCTTTTTGCAGGGAGATACAGTTCAACTGATAACACCTAGTAAATGAGGTTAAATATAAAGAAAATAAAAGTATATATAATTCTACTAAAGGCAAACATCAAAATTGAAATTTTTCAATATGTCTCATAATTCTCACAAGAATAACACTATGTAGAAATTTTCATACTCTGCATTTTAAAATTTAGAATTAATTTCTCATTACCTTAATCTTCAAAACATGATCTTTAATAGTTTTTTAATATAGAGAGAAATTTATAATGTGCATGATAAAATTTTAAGTTTCGCACTTCCTGAATTTTGGAGAAGGGGCCTTGTCCACTTCCATCTTGGTTTCTTTTCCATCTTAGTGGGACTGTACAAGACATAAGCACAGTTAGTAGGTGGTGTGTGAGGTTGGGCCAAGGTTACTTGCGCTTGTGTGTGAAATCCAGTAGGTCAGAGACAGTGTGAAAAGGTGCTCTGGATGTTGGAGAGGCCTCATGAAATGGGGTGTCTGGGAAATAGGCTGGTTAGGGGGCCAGGGCCAGGAATTTTCTAGGCTGTTCCCAATGGGGGCCTGCCTGGGAAGAGATTGCCTTTGTTATGTAAATCAGTCATTCTGTTCTTGGGTCCCTCTTCTGGGACCTCAGTCTCCCTGGGAACTGACCCAGTACTGGGGGCCTGTCTGCTGCACATTTTGTTTTTCTGGAAGGAGAATCACACCCCACTCCACCCATGCCCTGCTCCACCCCGCCTTGCTGTTTTTTTTTTTTTTTTTTAAACATTATTCTTTAGAGCAGTTTTAGGTTCGTAGCAAAATTGAGCAGGAGTAGAGAGAATTCCCATATACATCTCTGTTCCCAATGTTCCCCATTGTCAACAATCCCCCGCCAGAGTGGTACATTTTTTACAGTTAATGAAGCTACAGATCATCATCCAGAATCTACAGTTTATATTAGGACTCTCTTTTGGTGTTGTACACTAGAAGGGTTCATTGTATTATCCTCTAGAGTAGTTTCACTGTCCTAAAAATCCTCTGTGCACCTGTTCATCCCATCCCTTTAATTCCTGGCAATCACTGATCTTTCTTACTGTCTTCATAGTTTTGTCTTTTCCAAAATGTTGTATGGTTGGAGTCCTACAGTGTTTCGCCTTTTCATACTGGCTTCTTTCACTTAGTAAGTATGTATTTAAGATTCCTCCATGTCTTTTCATGGCTTGACAGGCAATTTTTTTCAATGCTGAATAATATTCCATCATGTGGATGTCCTATGGCTTACTCATTCACCTACAGTAGGGCATCTTGGATCACTTTTCAGTTGCCTCTCTAGGCTTTGGAGAAACAAACAAAGCCACTTGCTGACCTCTGAACTCAGTTCTGACCTCTCTGAACTGCCTGGAAGAGAGGGGCTTTTCCTGCCCCAAGCTTGTGCTGTGTTGTGCATTTACCTGGTTCCAAGAGCCCTGGACTGTGATAGGAGGACAATTCTCAGGAATGATCCAATCCTGCATTGAAAACCTCAAATACCTTGCATGGAAACCATTCCCACAACATTTAGACATTACATAGTTGGTGAGAGAAAGAGAGTGGGGTGAAGAGAGAGAGAAAGAGAAAGGATGGCCTGAGGCTGTAGTCTCTCTGGGGTGTCTAAGAGATGCATACCCAGCCAGTTCAGGGATGTGTGAGGCCCTCACTGGGATTCCTTGGGAAATGTATGCCATTGTGTCTAGCCAATGTGCCTTTGCCCATACCACGTACTTTTTCTTTCAGAGATTAGACATTCTTTTCCTTATTTTTATTTTTAATCCTCACCTGAAGATGCATTTTATTGATTAGAGAGAGAGACAGACAGACAGAAAGACAGGCAGACATAGATGTGAGAGAGAGAGATATTGACTGGTTGCCTGCTGTTAGTTCCCTGACCCAGGATTGAACCCATAACCTAGGTATGAGCCCTGACTGGGGATCGAACCTTCAATGTTTTGTTGTATGGGGTGACTCTAACCAACTGAGCCACCTGGCCAGAGCTAGAATAGTAATTTTTAAGCTGGTTTTAGAACACTTAGAGTGTGTTGGGGATTTTAGCAGTTATCAGATTCTTCAAATATAACTTTAAAAAAATTTTCAACCAAGGATATGTTTATTGAATTTGAGAGAGAGAGTGAGAGAAAGAATGAGTGTGCACACACCAGATTGGTTGTTTGCCTCTCTCCCTGACTGGGAATTGAACTCACAATCTAGGTATGTGCTGTGATTGGGGAACAATCCCACACCTTTTAGTGTATGGGACAATACTCCAACCAACAGAGCCACCCCGCCAGGGCTCCAAATACAGTTTAGTTTTACTCACTAAGTCAACACACATAGGGCCTCACGATCCTTTCTGGTTATTTTTGAAAGTGAGCTGTGCACACTGATTAAACAACAGAATTGCCTCTGAGGACACTCCCACCTCCACCCTAACCCTCCTTCTTGTCCAACGCTGAATCCTACAAAACAGAGTAAACATCCAGGGGCAAAGGACTGTGTCCTGGGCTGGTAGCCAGCCAGCTTGGGATGACTTGGAACTGATGCATTCAGCCTGCTATTGCAGCTTCTCCTCTAGGCTTTTATCCTTGTCACGTATATAACATGATTTTGGGTCCTTTCCATTTTGACATTCAGGGGTGAATACTGGGTCTGGGTCTACAAAAGGAGAATCTGAACTTTGAAATAGAGTGTCGTGCTGAGCAAAAGGGACAAAGTCCTGGTCATGCCTTAGCCAGAGGCAAATAGGCGTCATATGTACCCTGTTCCATCCCATTGGCCAACTGGACACACTCTGCTGGTCTTCACATATCTCAGTTGGAGGTGGTTGCATTCCCTTTTCCTGAATAAGAAGAATGGATGGCAGAAAGGTCTACCTGGTGAGGCCCGCCTCTGCTCCTGACAAGGAACAACACTGTGCTGGGCATCTGGAATTACCCCAGGGAGATGGTCAGAAAACTGACACTTCTTTGGGAGAAATGCTCAGATTTTGTATATGTATATCATTCTTCTCTCCTCATCTAGTTTGACAGCATTTATGGTGGGGTCCATGAAGCAGGCCAACCAAATTAAATTAGGATCTTGTCATATGTGAGGTCTTGGCAGGGTCTGGGATGGAAGTAGGGTCCTGGACTAGCCATCTCTCTTGCATATCCATGGATCCTGGGTCCTATCACCACACTTTCTGATCTCAGGAATTCTTTATTGATTTTAGAGAGAGGGGAAGGGAGCCAGAGAGAGAAGAAGAGGGAAGTGACAGAAAGACAGACATCTATGTTACTGTTCCACTTAGTTATGCATTCATTGGTTGATTCTTTTTTTTTTCCCCATTCAGAAATCATTTTTGTAGGATCTAGGGCAGGAGGTGGAGATGGCTGGGGTTGGGGGGAGCTGTGGTGGGGAAATGGAGACAACTGTATTTAAAAATAATTTAAAAAGTTTGAAAGATAAACATTATTTTTATTTTTCAATTACAGCTGACATACAATATTATATTAGTTTCAGATGTACACCCCAGTGATTAGACATTACATAGCTTACTAAGTGATCATCCTGATAAATCTTGAATCACACATAGTTATTACAGTATTATTGACTATATTCCTATGTTATACTTTATGTCCCCATGACTATTTCGTAACTACCAATCTGTACTTTTCAGTTCCTTCACTTTCTTTTTTAAACCTGTTCCCCCAACCCCTATTCCCCAGCCTGGCAATTGTCAAAATGGTCTCTCTGTCTGTGAGTCTATTTCTGTTCTGCTTCCTCATTTATTTTGTTGTTTAGATTTAATTGTTGATAGATAAGTATTTATTCCCATTTTATTGTTCAAATTTTTCATCTCTCTCTCTCTCTCTCTCTCTCTCTCTCTCTCTCTCTCTCTCTCTCTCTCTCTCTCTTGCCCCTTAAACACAACCCTGTAACATTTCATATAATACTGGCTTGGTGGTGATGAGCTCCTTTAAGAGGAACTACCTGGGACTCCAGAAGTCCTGTGTCTCACTCAGCCTCAGTCCCTATGGTTTTTTACTCGTGGTTATGGGGACTTCTCTTCCAGGCACTGGAAACCTGGTCTGGGGAGTCCGGTGTAAGGCTGGGAGCCCTCTCCCCACGAGGGGGACCTCTGCAGCCAAGATATCCCAGTTTTCATCTGTCACATGTGCATGTTGGTCCAGCCCATTCCACCTGTCCATGCCTAGTCTTGATGCAACTACTTTAATTCCCTAGTGGTAGGACTTCATCTAGTCAGATTTCAGGCAGTTCTGAATGATAGTTGTTTTGTAGATTAGTTGTAATTTTGATGTGTAGGAGACTAGTGCCACATTTACCTATTATGTGCCATCTTGACTGGAAGTCTGAACTTGTCAGTTTTGACAAAAATGCGTTCTGGGAATTGGGAAGACTTCACACTCTAACAATATTGAATGGTCTAACTGAAACAGTCTATTTCTCTATTTACTTGGTCTTTAGTTTCACTCAGCTCTGTTCTTTTTTTTAGTGTATGAGTCTGTCACTCTTTGTTCAGATTTATTTTTAAGTAATTCATACATTGCAGTGGTAGTCCCCCCCAAAAAATCATTCATTCATTCATTCATTCATTCATTCATTTCCATCTTTGGTTGATACTTGTATGTGCCCTGACTGGGGATCAAACCTGAAACCTTGGTGTATTGGGACAACAGTCTAACAAACTGAGCTACCTGGCTAGGGCTCAGGAACTCTTTATGTTGTGAATACTGAAGAGTCCAAATAATTTTGGGGGGTGTGTGTGTGTGTTGATGAAATGTTTATTTACTAATAAGAATAATAAACCCATTGCATAGTACTATAAAAGAACACATTTTTACTAAAAATAACTTTTCCAAAACAAAATTGGTGATTGTCCAACAATATATTGCTTTGGTTAAAATATACAAAGAAAACATGTAGTTGTAGGGAAGAGTATTTGAGTAGCTTCTTGACATAATTTTGGAGGTTTTCTTTGATACAACAGCAAAACCTGTCAAGTAGTCACTTAGGGAAAAAATAAGTGGCAACCTGGAATCTCCGTTGGGTCATGGAGTGTTCCTCCGTTGAGTCATGGGGTGTACCTAAAGGTACTTTCAGCTACCTTTAAACCCACTGTCTTTCCCTGTACTATGAGATGATCTTTCACAACTGTGTTTGGTTCGCTGATTTATATAGATCTTCCTGATGCTGATGTACTTAGATTTACTATGACAGAAAGTTACTGTTTTTTTTCTGTTGCCACCGCTTTCATCTGAAGAGCCTTTAAGCCACCAGAAGCTATCTGTTGACAGTGGGGAGTTTTTCAAAGTTTTAATATCTGACTAAATGTTTGAATTTTAGTATTGACAGCAAGTTACGTCAGATGTTTTCCTTGAACTGGTAGTTTTATTTGTTCATTTTCCAGAAATGATGTGTCAAATTCCCACGTCTGAATAATTGGAGCTTGTAAGTCAGTCATTTTGTACAGAAAAACTCTGTTTCCTGAAATAGTGCTTTCATTGGAGAAAACTGTTGTATTTGGTGCAGAGCAGAAATGCTTCATGCACATTCTGTAATTTGTCATAGGATATGAAAATTTATGCAAGGATAGGGTTTAATGAAAATAACAATTGCTTCATCATGGAGATTGTTAAGCAAATTGAACCATCACCTTTGCATCATCGGTACAAATATCACCCTAGCTAAAAAGGCAGTGCAATGAAAAAAGTTTCAGAAGCAAGGAATCCTTAAGAGTTCTTAGACAACACTTCGGAAACAGCTATACTAAGAAAAATGAAGCTGAACAAATTACGTCAGCCTAAATGCTTATGAATAACTAAACTAAACATTTTACAGCCTCAAGAGAATTTGATTGTGTCCATCTCCGTCCCCCATCCCCACCCTGTAGCTCATGAATTTTTGGGCATTTTCAGAGGGAATCTTTGGCAGTGAGCACCCTTTCTGCAGTCATGGAAATGTAAAAACTGGCTCTTATTTAAAGTGGGTGTGTGTATGTTTACTGGGTGTGTGCTCATACATACACTCAGCACTTCCTCAATTGCACGTTGGCTCCCAAGCTGTTTGTCCTTCTTTTGATCTTGTTTTTGGTTGCCTGCAGTGGCAAATGGACTGAGCCCCACACTACAGACTGGGTTCTTGAGTGATAGCCTGGTTTAGAGGCATGACTCTGCTTCCAGGGTAGGTTGTTGGGTGATATCCAGCCCATTCCTCTGGCAACCAACAACCTTTCCCTGGGGCTCATCCAGTTTACTTGCATAATTCTTCCTTTTAAGAAGCTGCCTCAGAATTCAGCATGCATCTTGTATTATTGAGACCCTGATTCTCTTGGATTGTTTCAGTTATGTTGCCTCTCTTGGCTTACTTTAATCTTATCTTATAGTTCAGCCTGGTCACATGATTTAAAAATTTGTCTTTGCTTTTCCAATTTTGTAGATCTTTTAGATAATCCGGACTGCAGTCGCTTGAAATATATCATCACTGTTGTTATTATTTTTAAAGGTTTCATTTTATTTATTTTCAGAGAGAGGGTAAGTAAAGGAGGGAGAAAGAGAGGGAGATGTATGGTTGTGTCTCATGCGGTCCACACTGGGGACCCGGCCCGCAACCCAGGCCTGTACCCTGACTGGGAATTGAATTGGCAACCCTTTGGTTCACAGCCTGTGCTCAATCCACTGAGCTACACCTTCTAGGGCTGAAATATATTATTCCCTATTTGCTAATTTGGATAACTTTTAAAGTTATGGAGTTCTGTATAGTGAAATTGTAGTAATTTAAAAAATTGCTACCTCTGAATTGGCTGCAGTGAAACCTTGAAACAGACTTTCTAATAATGTTATAGCTGATTTGCTTTAATTGGAAATGAAGACTCTGGGTTTCTTGTTTCAATAACCTCTTGAGGCCACTTACGAAATTAAGACATACAGTCCTGTAAGCATCTTTACTTGAGCTCTTTATCATAAGATATAACTTCTGTATAGGAAAATGATCTTTTTGTGGTTTTCCTGAGATGAGGAGAAACTGTGGTTAATTTTTCTGTCAGATGTATTTTCATATTAAGAGAAGTTTCTTGATTATTAATAGTGGTTTGGAAGGGTTGGAGGACTCAAGGCCATTTGTTTTCCATTGACCTGGAAGCCTGATTGGGATTGCAGTCTTAGGATGTGCTGCATTGTGGAGAGAACCAGGCTGAGAGCTCTTGCTGTGTTCCATGGACCTTTCGACTTGCTTTCGCCTCTGGATTGAACTGCGCACATAGCTGCCAGGTGCCCTCTGTGGAAGCTCACTCTGGATCTGGGACGTGGTGAAAGAGGCTGAAGAGGAGCACACCTATGGATTGCTAGCATTGCTGGGTTTGCATATCCAACAGGGGATCGCATCACCCACTTCCATTTTTGGCAAGTGGTATTTTGAGTTTTCCTTATCTATAGCCCTCAGAATTAAATTAATCTCTTTAATAAGAACTTTCTTTGTGATTACTTTTTTACATACATTTTTAAAAAATCTACTCATGTAAAGCAAAATAATAATTCTCATTGTTTAATGCATTTCCTTCTGTTAGTAAATATTTAACACCTGTTATGTAGAAGATGTTGTGTTTCCAGGATGAAGAGTAATGGTACCTGGAATGCTTACTGTCTGTGAGCATTGGGCCAGCTGTTTCACCTTCGAATCCTTAAAGATCATCTGATGTGGGCATTATTATTATTCCAGTTACAGAAGAAAATTAGAAGTTTAAAGTTTGTGTGGGACACCACTCCTGCAGACTGAGGGCCATGGCATCACTCACGAGCACAGGAGGATGAGGCTTGCCTCCTGCTCTTAAGGCACTTACAGTCTTGTAGTAAAATGCAAGGTGCACAGAGAGATCAGCCAGAAGATCCTGTGAAAGGAAGTATGGAACAGGAAGGGAGGAGACTCCATGTCTCTTGAGGTTTGGTGTTGACAAAGGCTCCATCAAGGTGGTAGCATTTAGGTGGGTTTGGAGTAATAAGTAAAAGTAGAACAAATGGCCATGGGGATCTAGAAAAGGAATTTTGGGTGATGAAAACAGAATGGGTCTGGAGCAGGGTAGCTCGATGTGTATGAAGATTTGGGGTACAGGAAAGTTTGCAATGCCAGACCAAGGAGTGTGCTGTGCTGAAAGGTGGTCAGCAGAAGCAAGTATTGGAAGAGGAATGTGGGGGCATGAAGCCCAGTGAGGTGGGCATGAGGCCGTGTCTCCATGGCTGTTGTGGGATGGAGGGCCCAACAGAGGACTCTACAGAGTGTGGGGTTTGGAAAGCTGGACAATGTAGATCTCAGGGCATGGTGATTAGAAGGATGGCGATGTTGCTGTGGAGACAGGAGTGAGAGAAGGCGCTGATGGGAGAAGCTGTGGTTTGGGCATGATGGATTTGAGGTATCAGTGGAAGGAGTGACTGGGATACCCAAAAGTCAGCTGAGCGGGACATCCAGGGCTTGGGGGATAATTCAGGACAGGAAATTTAGACCTCAAGTCCCCCATTTGGGGTAGGGGTTGTGCACACACAGAGATTCAAATTTTAAATTGAAGATTAAAAAAACTAAACATCTATAAAAACAATTTCTCCCACTGTAACACCAGTAGATTTCTTTGAGTAGGTAATGTGTTCTAGGTGATTTTCCTATTTTGAGAAATAAGGTGTTTTATGTTCTAATCTGTATGTTATTGCATACTTAAACCTCATAGTAAGTATAGCTCATACAGACTTAATGTTACTTTTTTCCCCATGCAATGTTAAGATTTTAAAATGGTCCAAGGAAGGAATAACAATGATGTGCTTTAGACCAAAGCCTTCTCAGAAGAGCCCAGAATATCAAATGTAATTTCTAGTTATTTGTAGTGAGGCTTAAGGAGTCGGAAACCAATGTGATTTTTCTTTCAACTTGAAACACATCTTTCCTCTTTGTCAGCCACCCCACCCCACCTGTAAGACTGACATCCTTCAGTTTTGTGGTATAAGGGATGGGACCAAACAAGCCAGAACACAACAGAACAAATGAATGCAAGGAGTGGAAAAATTGCACTTTCCCCTTTGGTAAGTAGGACTAAATGGTTTTACGGCTTTGTCCCCTGAAATCTATAGGTTTATTCCGGATCTTTCCTGGGCTGCTGCGTCAGGAGGTTGAATGGATGGTAATAGAGCTAACTGAACTCATGCCCTTGTCATCATAGCTCTGACATTTAGGGGAAATCCTTTTCCTAATTCAATTGACACATTTATGCACCACCAAAATCAGTTTTTCCAGACTAACATGGATTGTTATGTTCTCATTCCTTTTTCCCATGTACCCATCCCATGATACTGGCTTAGGTAGGTAACCAGAAGGGTGGGGAATGGTTGCAGGGTGATAGGGAGAAGTTCTTTTGGGATAGATACAGGCTTGTGCTTGTTTGGTGTTTTGAAATAATTGCATAAAGGTTTTTCAGAGGTGACATTGAAGTGTTTTATGAATTAATTGGTTTTAAGGTTTATCAGTTGGAGTGGAGAGGAATAACTTGATATGAAAGTACAAATTGAGTGAAGTCAGCCACTTTCTTAAATCAGATGATAGGCAAGATCAGTGGTGGTGATTAGACACACAGATTCACTCTCCAGAGTGTTTTTTTTTAGATAAAGGGATTAGTTGAAATCTGTTTCCAGTGTTCTTTTTTTCTAAAATAGTGGTCAGAGAAAAGCAGCCTTGGAAGTTTTCTGTTCCTGAAGTTTAGTGATTAAGTACAGGCTCTGGGTTTATTGGAGGCCCTGGACATGGGGCTCTTGATAACCTTGTCCATGTTGTTGGTTCTGCTCTGTTAACGTGCATTCTAGATGGATTAAATATCAGCTGCTGCAGCTGGATTCTGAGGTACAGTCAAGACAGGTTTATTTGTAATATAGCCTGCCCATTGTCACTGCTGAATAAATATTTCCTGAATGAGGAACAGATCTCCTAAGCACCTTAGCCTATGCTTCACTGCTTTTTCTTAGCTTAGAAAATAGACCAGGAGGTCCATTGTGAAGTTCTCAAAAAATGGGATAATGTGTACTATTAACTACCCTTCAGTAGTAAGTTGTCAGTCAGCATCCTTACTTTCTGTGTTTCTGTTCTATTACTTATACTTAGCTGTTTGTATCTATAGGTTCCACATCTGTGGATTCAGTTGACTGCACCAACCATGTATGGAAAGTATTTAGGGAAAAAAAGTTATGTTATTGCCGATAGGTCCTATGTACTCAGGCCTATGGTGGTGGTTCTATACTGAACATGCACAAATTTTTTTTCTTGTCATTATCTTAAACAATACAGTATAACAACTATTTACAAAGCATTTACATTGTATTAGGTATTATAAGTAATCTAGAGATAATTTAAAATATACAGTAGAATGTATGTAGATTACATGCAAATACTACTCCCTTTTATATAAGGGACTTCCATACCTGTAGATTTTGGTATCTGCAGGGAGTCCTGGTCCTAATAATCCCTGAGGCTACTGAGGGACAACTGCATTCAGAAAAGGATATTGAAATCTCTGATGATGTATGTGGTTTTGTGTATTTCTCCTGCAAGTTTGTTTTTACTTTATGTATTTTGAAGTCAGTTACTAGGAGGATAAACATTTGAGACTTACATCATCTTCATCTGCCTCTTTATTATTCTGAAACCACCTTCTTATCCCTGAGATCTTTGTTCTGCAGTCTGTTTTGGTGTTAAAATAACTAATCTTTCTTTTGACTAGTATTACAATGCTATATATATCCTTCAGATCTTTTTAAGTGTAAACTTGTTGTCTTTATATTTAAAGAGGGTTCTTGTAGTCAGCCTGGAGTTGGGTACTGCTTTTTAAAGAATCCAAATCTGACAATCTTTCCCTTTTAGTGAGTGTTTAGACCATTTACATTTAGTGTGATTATTGGTATGATTAAGTTTAAATCTACTGCTGCATACCACATTTATATTACAAGAACCTTATAATAGTGTACATCCATGTCTCCCCTACTAGTCTCCCTGTTGTTGTTTTTCACATTTTACTTTTACATATGTTCTAAGCCCTATACTTCATTACTATTGTTTTTGTTTAAACAGTTCACTATAAAAGAAAGTCTGATGTGTCAGCCTGCATCATTACCATTTCTGGTGCCCTTCATTTTTAGTGTAGATTCCTATTTTTATCCAGTGTCACTTCCCCCTGGCTAAAGGACTCCTGTCAGGATTTTTGTAGTGTGATTCTGCTCATAAGGTCTTTCAGGTTTTGTATGTCTGAAAAAAAATTTCTGCTGTGTGTGTGTATGAAATCACCGTTATTGAAGTAGCTCGCCTATTTAAAGTGAATGAATTTTAGTGTTTTCACATTGTCTTTGATTTTAGAAGAATTTCATTGGGTGTCGAACCCAAGGTAACAAGTATTTTTCTTCCAGTTTTCACAGATACTGCTCCCTGGTTTTGTGCTCAGGTTGTTTCCCACAAGAATATGCCGCCATCTTTGTGTCTGGTCTTCTCTGTGTGGCCTCTCTCTCTGGCTGCTCTTTAAGATTTTCCTTTTATCTCTGTGATGTGCCTTGGTAAAATTTTCTTCATGTTTCTTTAGCCTTCAGGTTCATGGAGCTCTTTGGATCTCCTAGTTTATAGTTTTCACCAAAATTTGAAAACCCGAAGGCTTTATTGTTTCAGATATTTTCTCTCTCTCACCCTCTGTGGGAACTCCAGTCACATATCTCTTCATTTGCTTGCAGTGTGCTATTAAGTGATGATGCCGTGCTCCTCTTCTTCACAGTCATCTGTCTGCTCTGTTCAGCTTAGGGTGCGGAGTTCACTGATCTTTTCTTCTGAATGTCTGCTTTGCTGTTAGTCTTGTCCAGTGTGTTTTCCATCTCCCATGGTGTGTGTAGTTTTCACCTCTCCAAATTCATACTTAGTATATCTCTAGTTAAGTCTTTGAATATTGGGGAACTCAGTTACAGTAATTGTTCAATGGCTATGTCTTCTAATTTTGCCCTCTGTGTCAATTCTGCGTTGGTTTCAGCTGATGGATATTTTTCTCATTGTATGTTACATTTTCTTAGTTTCATGCCTGTTTTTTTAGATTTATAGGAAAGTCATAAAGATAATAAAGAATTCCTGTGTATCTTTCATCCATCTTCCCCTGACTGCTATGTCTTACCTAAACCATGGTACTTTTGTCAAAACAAACCAACATTGATTCATTACTGTGAATTTACACTGCAGACCTTATTCAGATTTCCTCAGTTCTTATGTAATGTACCTTTCGTGTCTCAAGATTCCATCCAGCATACTCTACTACATGTAGTCATCCTGCCTCCTGTCTGGGACAGTTTTTCAGTCTTTCCTTGTCTTTTGTGAACTTCACAGTTTTGAGGAGCACCGTCTAGGTATTTTGTAGGATGTCCTCTATTTGGATTTGTCTGATGTTTTCTCCTTTGGTTTTGCAGTGCCTTGCAGTCATGACATCCTGTCAGGGGCTATGGGTCATCACCATGACATGTGTGATATTAACCTTGGTCATTTGGCAAAGGTCCCTGCCTTGTGTATTTATTCCCCCCCATGCTTTTTAAAAAAGATTTTATTTTTAGAGAGCAGGGGAGAGAGGGAAAAAGAGGGAGAGAAACATCGATTGGCTACCCCTTGTATGCCCAACCCTGCAACTTGGCCTGCAACCCAGGCATGTGTCCAGACTAGAAAGTGAATCAGCAGCCTTTGAACCAGTGACCTTTCACTTTGGTGTGTCATGCCCAACCCACTGAATCACACTGGTCAGGGCTCCTGTTCCCTTTTCATCCTCTGTCCTTCAGATGGCAGAACTAAATCCAGAACATACATATGTGACAAGAGGGGAGGGGGCTATTTGTGGGTAAGATTTGTCTCTTCTACCCATTTCTTTGTTCAGGTTTTGTATGGATTTGTGTATACTTATTTTACACCATACTTCCCCCATCCCCCTCTTTTTTTGCTCAGATTGTTTCAGCTAACATACTTGGGAATATCTGGAAGCCAGAAACTATTGATTTTTCCCTCACAGGGCACTGCACAGTTTTGCATTTCTGTACATCTTCTGAGCTTTGCTGTGGGAAGCAGTGTGCTCCTTTCAGGTTTTGCTCTTAAGGTTTGTGAGGCAGGTAGTGCCTCCTCAGTTGTGAGCTAATGCTCCTCTGTCTGAGGCCTTCCTCATCTTCCACGTGGGCTGTGATCTGGCTGACAGAGCCTGGCACAGACTCATCCTGGTTCTCCACCTGCCATTAGAAAGTAACCCATTTACAAGGACAAGGGAACATGACCCCAAGTGCAGGGTGGATCCTGGGCTGGAGCAAGAGTGTCAGACTGGAGTAAGGATTTTGCAGTGGTTCATAGCATGGTGTGTCATAGGTATTTGGAATTAGACAATTTCCTTGTGGTTACAATGTGATGTTGACAGTAGGGGAAACTGAGTAGAGGGTATATAGGAACTCCAAACTGTATTAATTTTAAAAAAAGATTCATTCATTCATTCATTTTTACAGAGGGGGGATGGGAAGGAGAAAGAGAGGGAGAGAAACATCACTGTGTGGTTGACTCTTGTGTGCTACCCACTGGGGACCTGGTCCACAACCCAGGCATTTGCCCCAATGGGGAATTGAACCAGCAACCGTTTGGATCGCAGAATGGCATTCAGTCCACTGAGCCACACCAGCCATGGCAGAACTCCAAACTTCTTTTGCAACTATTTTTTTTTAGTTCGATTAAATGGAGAATTTTTTTTTATTGTTCCATTACCATTTAGTCCCCTTATTCCTCCCAGCCCCGCTGTCACCACACTGTTGTCCAGTCCATGAGTCTTTTTTCCTTTTTGCTCAATCTCGCTACTCTCTTTACATTCCCCACCCTTAGCTGTCAGCCTGTTCTCTATGAGTCTGTCTTTATTTTGCTTGTTAGTTCAGTTTGTTCATTAGATTCCACATATGAGTGAAATCATGTGGTATTTATCTTACTGAGATTCACTTACTTCACTTAGCATAATGTTCTCCAGAGCCATCCATACTATCGCAAAGGGTGAAAGTTTCTTCTTTTCTTTGGCTGAGTAGTATTTCATTGCGTAAATGTCCCCTAGTTGTTCTATCCACTCATCAATTGGTGGACACTTGGGCAGCTTCCGTATCTTGGCTGTTGTAAATAATGCTGCAGTGAACATAGGAGTACTTATGTTCTTTTGAATTAATGTTTTGGGTTCCTTCGGATATATTCCCAGAAGTGAGGTCACTGGGTCAAAAGGCAATCCATATTTAATTTTTTGAGGTATCTCCATACTGCTTTTCACAGTGGCTGCACCAGTCTACATTCCCACTAACAGTGCATAAGGGTTCCCTCTCTTCACATCCTCTGCAGCATTTGTTGGCTTGTTGATTTATTGATGGTAGCCATTCTGACAGGTGTGAGATGACACCTCATTTTAGTTTTAATTTGCATTTCTCTGATTAGTGATGTTGAGCATCTTTTCATATGTCTGTTGGCCATTCGTATGTTCTCTTTGGAGAATTGTTGTTTCAGGTCCTTTGCTCATTTTTTAATTGGGTTGTTTGTGTTTTGGTGTTGATTTTTATAAGGTTTTTTATAAATTTGAGATATTAACCCCTCATCAGATGTATTGGTGAGTATGTTCTCCCATTCTGCGAGTTGTCTTTTTATTTTGCAACTTCTTTATGTCTAAAATATTTTAAAATAAAACTTTTTTCAAAGAATCCAAAAGATAAGTACAGCCTTATTCCCCCCAGTGTATGTTCACAACGTTTCAAAAATAAGCCCAATTGAAGTAGAAATTACTTAAACTCACAGCGTGCAGTGTGAAGACTGGAAGCACCCTCCTCTCTCCCCTCACTATCTGCCAACGCCTCCTCTCTTCTAGACAGGAGATGGCCCCTTTAAGGAGTGTCCGTTCTCCCCTGTGTTTATATGGCACTTGAATTACTCAGCAGAGTGGCTTCTTTTTCTCTCTCTTTTTTTTTAACTTGGTGTCAACTGCTAGAGATCTGTTCTGTATACTCTCTTAGTTCACCATCACCCTGGTGGTGGCTGGCATGGTCTGCCTCTCCTGGCTCTTTTGTCCTACTCTGTGTGGCCACACTTACTTTTTACATGTCCAGGGTACAGGCTTCGTGTATTCCCCACGTGTCTGGAATGCTGTCTGTTGGATCTTTACGGGGCCCTCAGGCACACACATATCCCCCCCCTCCCCCAGTTGTGGAGAGCTCTCAGGTCATGACTACAGGTGGCCTGGTGTGGGGCCCCCTCCAACTTTCATCACAGATGCACATTATTGGCATGCTGTTAAGCCCTTCCTGTCCCTTGACCTGAGGTGTCCATGGCACAGGGAGTGATTATAATGAGACTTACTGATGCCTGCAGTGTGTGTGTCAGGCACACCATAGTGATAAGACATCTACTTGCCTACAGCTCAGTCAATCAAGGAATTAAGTTGTCAGGCTTCCATTTTATGAAGATGGCTGTTTTAAATACAGTGTGTCATCTGAAAGTGACCCTGTGTTTGTTTTGGCTTTGTGTAATCTATGCTTTCAAGGTTGGTTTGTTTGTCCCCCCCCCAAAAAAAAAATATTTATTTATTTATTTCCAGACAGAGGAGAAGGGAAGGAGAAAGAGAGGGAGAGAAACATCAGTGTGTGGTTGCCTCTCACACACCCCGCACTGGAGGCCTGGTCTACCACCCAGGCATGTGCCCTGACTGGGAACTGAACCAGTAACCATTTGGTTTGCAGGCCCATGCTCAGAGTCCACTGAACCACACCAGCCAGGGCTCAGGGGTATTATTTTCTTAAATAAAAAGAAATTTGTAACTTGTGAAAGTATCTGTTTTCTCCACCTACCACAAGGTAAGAAAATTTTACTGGGTCAGGATTTGCACTTATGTCACTGCTTGTGTCCTGAAGGCTTATTTTAGAACTACTGTTCCCTGAACAGCTATCTTTTAGGATACTAGGCCAGTGAGCCAATGTTGGCAGCCCTAACCTGCATCCCCTCTCCCCTTGCTCAGCAGTGAAGCATTGGTGAGCCATTGTTTCCATGCAGCTATGTTGGCTGCACTTTTTTAAGTGTCTCAGTTCAGGAAGGACAGGTGTCTCATAAAAGGGGGCAGCAGGAGGAGCATGATAGGTTTTTTTTGGATTGTCATGTCATTTAAAACCTGATTGCACTGATATAACAAGGGAATTTTATATGAATTGTCTGTCATTGTTATCAAACTTTTAAATATGTTATTTTCTACATGAATTCATTTTTATATTTAGGCATTATGTTAATAGAATACTTTGCAGTGCCGATTTTCTTATTTTTTGATCCACATTAAAAGCAGGTAAACTTTTCATCGTTAAGTCCAGCATTATATTTCTCAATTGGTAAGGGCTTTACTTGAAAAACCCTGGCAGTTGCTTTGTTTCTTTCACAGGGAAATATGACAAAATTAGTAATTGTTACTTTCCGTGAATTTGTTGAGATTGTGTTTCTTTTTTATCAAAGGTTTTATGTAAGATTTTATGTATGTATGTATATAGGTATGTATGTATGTATTAGGGAAGGGAGGGAGAGTAACATGGAGGTATGAGAGAAACATTAATCAGTTGCCTCTCATACGTGTCCCACCAGGGACTGAATCTGCAACCCAGGCATATGCCGTGATGCGAATTGAACCAGTGACCTTCTGCTTTGTGGAATGACACCCAGCCAAATGAGACGGGCTGGTCAGGGCAGAGATTATGCTTCTTAGCTTTTTAAATTGAATTGAGAGATCTTACAATTACTTCTCCTCTTTAAAAGATTCGCTTGGCATCTTAAAATCTTTCCGTGGTTCATTGTAGAGGTTTTTGTGGCCCTAGACGTAGCTCATGGGATGGGCAGTAATGACAATATGGTCACTGCCTTTTAAATGAACTAGAAGCAGCCGAGCTTGCCCTGTAAATGTGTCTGTGAGATTGGATGGAGGGAGGGCTCCTGTAGAACATTCCTGGTTCCCAGTGTTTCCTGAAAACGTGTGTGAGATTTGATGGTGGGAGGGTTCCTAGAAGACAGTCCAGTTGTACCTGAGGCACTGACCTCTTGGTCCCCTTAGGGTACCTAGTTCCCATGTCACCAACAGCAGGTTTTTCACACAGTCACCAGTGCACACAGGGTTTTTCTATAATCAAAAATGAAGAATAGTGCTGAATGGGATTTTTCTTTAAAAGGCTGTGGTTGGTGGGTTGTATCTAGAGTGAATTTTTATTTATTAAGTCTCTGAAGATGTTTGAGTGAACAATGAAAATACAGTCCTTTGCTTATATTTCATTGTCAGGAATAGTAGCACCTCTGGCTTCTCCTTACTCGGTAGAGAGCAGCTCTTGACGCATCTGCAGGGACACCACAGGCTCTTTGGTCCCTGGGTTGTTTGTGCCTTCCCTCTGTTCAGGAGCAAGAGTGGTGTCTGTTGACTTGCTGAATTGGCTTTTTTTTTTCTGTCTTCCTGGCACGATAAAAAGTGGGCAGCCCCCTTTGGGCTTGGCCCTGGCAGGTGGGTTTCAGAGGTGCTTGCGGTCACCAGTTATTTTGTTATGCCTATTGTGATAGGAATTTTTTTGACCTTGTGTCTTTAAGCATGCTGTCCACTCCCGTATTCTGGTTGTAAACCATTGGATACCTGTTCTTAGCCGTGGAGAACTAGAATTTTTTGGAACCTTTATAAAAAGGAACCTGTTTAAAAAAAAAAAGAAGGTATAGCAGAAGAATATCTGAAAGGTTTTATATAAAGTGTTGTCTTAGTGTGGCCTACAAAACATTCTGTTGGCATTGTCTCAAATAACTCAGATGTCTGATTAGAAAATAATGCAGAGAATAAAAGTTTACAAATAGTGTAAAATATATTTTGTTTGTTGCTTAATAATTGGGACTAAACTACATTTATGAAGGTGTAATAGGAAGTAACTTTGGATGCTGTTAGCCTTGCCTGCTTTTTTTTAATTCATTTCTTGATGGTAAACAGCAGAGAGAATTACTTTCCAGCCCAAATTCCTATGAAGTGGATGTTCTTATGGTTAGGGCTGTCTCAGGCACATTCTTTCCTAAAATTGGACACCCTCTCTGGTGCTTGAGGAAATAAACAGGGTGATGTTTTGTTTTGTAAAGACTGAACAGGAAGTTAAATTCTAAGTTCCCTTTTTATTCTCATTGTGGTTTTTAACAGTATGGAGTATGGAAGCTCTCTGTTATCTCCTACAGACTCTGCCATGAAAAGCCTCTTAGTAGTATAGTATGTTCTCTCACAGATGTGTGCTCTCACCTACATGTTCTCACATGTATGCATACCCATATGCTCTCACGAGTGCCAGTGAGCTCCTCACTGACTTCCCATGGTTCTGCTTACTACTGGCCTCTTAGGCTTGATTTCCATAGATATTAAAAATAGGTTGCTTATACTGTAAGACCAAAAGGCCACCTGATTGAAGTAAAAAGGAAGGAAAAAATAATTTCCTGTCCCTTTCTAATTTAAAATTAAAAAAAGTTCCCCCAGTTTTAAGATATAATTGACATAACATTGTACAAGTTTAAAGTGTACAATGTAATAGTTTGATACATGTTTATGGTGTGAAGTGATCAGTGCAATTAGTGTAGTTACAAATTTTTTCTTGTGATGAGAATTGGCTTTTTTAAGATTTTTAAAATGTATTTATTTTTCAAGAGGGGAAGTTAGGGAGAGAGAGGGGGAGAGAAACACTGGTGTGAGAGAAACATTGATTGGTTGCCTCTCATGTGCACCCAGATTTAGGGCCCAACATGTGCCCAGATGGGGAATCGAACTGGTGACCTTTCACTTTGTGGGATGACGCCCAACCAGCTTTGCCACACTGGTTGGGGTGTGGTGAGAACTTTTAATACCTACTCTGTCTCTTTCTGTAGTGTATATCTTCGCCCTTACCTCATTCACCCGTTACATCAGTCTCTCATATTTGATCGGTTCAAAGGCACTGATCATGGTTCTGCCCCCGGTTTCTGCAGTTTAATTTTCATCATTGATTTTTTTGTTTTGTATTAGTTTGTGGAGATAGGTGTTGTGGTCTGAATCTCAGCTGTTTGATACTTAGGTGACTTTTTGACGTTCCTTAATCTTACGGGCTCAGAACAACTTCCATAGCGAATGGCTTCTTGTACAAAAAGGGAGATATGTTCCCAGACAAGTCTAGCCTTCTTCCTGAGGTGTGCTTGGACATGTGTCTCATGTGAGCAAATATAGCCCTGGAGGGCTGTGCATGGGTCACTCCCTGAACCACTCAGGCAGGTTTTGTCTGGGTTTGGCTCAGAGCTAGGTTTGCAGGCGCATCCAACAGTAGTCCCTTCCCTAAGCACTCTGTAAAAGAGTTTGAGGGTGGAGTCTGGAATAAGTCTGAGCTCCTTGGGAAAGAGAATATTCTCTTTCCTGAAGGGAGTTCAGAAATCAGACAGAGGATGTTTTATATTATTTTCTTGCCAGTTGCTTTTCTCAAGGGTCTCCTTTAGTGCAAGCTGCAGATGTGATATACTGTTATTTTTCACTGCTCAGCATGGATGCTGTATTGGGGAAAGAAAGGTAGGGGTGGTTGGGGCAGCTCTCCAGGGTCCATGAGATTCACACATGAGCCCTATTGGTGCCAGCTTCTTGGCTTTTGTTCTTCTGGCTATCCACCTGCTGCATTTGTATTCTGTATAGCACTTGGCCACCCACAGGGCTTCAGCTTGCTTTGGCCTCCAGACTTCAGCTTTTCTGGTGCTGTTTTGTTTCATGGTGACTGAATTGATCTGTCAGTGCAGATGCAGATTAAGTTGTCAGAGTCTGTGTAACATGACACTAGGTTTGGAATCAGACAGAAATCAGCCCTTTAGAAAGGGTGTGTATGTGATGTAACATTGTTTTGTCCATTTCTTCTTACTTTGTCGCTCAGGAAGCAGTTACGTGGAGGCTGGTGATGGCACCTCACAGTAGCTAGGAAGTCATGGCGGGAAGGAAGCTTTTCAGATATCCCTGGGAATCATAAATCTCTTCACTCTTGGTGGATTTCTGTTGTCTTGCATCTTTCATCCACAAATTCATCATTTCCTTTTGTGGTTCCTTTCTATGTATATCACAGATAACCTTGGTGCCCACGTCTGTGTTTCTCACTTCAGTGAGCACCACTGGCATCTTTTTTGCATAGGTCATCGGTATGTGTTTTCAGGTAGCAACAGGCTGCTGGTCATGGTTTATAGTAGCTGCCTGGAGAGACTGCAAAGCCAAGGAGCTGATCCAAGGAAGGCAGGAGCTTGTGGTACCACCATGTTCCTCTCACTAGGAGGTGTCCAGTGAGGAGTTTATAGATGGATGCTGATGTCAGAGCATTTTCCAAAGTTGTCATTATGTGTTAATGTTGTTGGTCGTGTCCCACTAGACAGTGAGTGACTGACAATATAACTTGTCCCTGCATGCTGTTCTGTGAGACAAGAGGTTAAACATTGTCTGTGGCACCTTGGGATGAGTTCTTTAATTTTTGCTCTTCTGTTAAGCTGAACTGGGCAATGGGAGAAAACAGGTTAGGATTAGGGGCCCTTACAATTTTATTAATTAGTGTAAAGCCATGCATAGATTTGGCTAATAATCAATCATGTGCTTCAGTGTTAATTTAGGGAAAGTTTGCTTATGAGCAACATGGTAAATTTTTTAAAGATTTTATTTATTTTAGTAGAGAGGGGAAGGCCTGCAACCTAGGCTTGTGCCCTGACTGGGAATTGAATGGGGGATTTTTCAGTTCATAGGCCAGAGCTCAATCCCCTGAGCTACACTAGCCAGGGCAACATTTGTAAACATTTATAATCCTAAATGGAGAAGAGGAGAATGTTGATTTTAAAAAGTAAGTTACAATATAGTGGATTCAGTATGGTCTCGCTCTTGATTGAAAAATATACTGTAATGTTTCACTGGAGTCCTGGGTGGTAGGGATTTGTCTGTAGTGTTTTTGTTTGTTTGTTTGTTTGTTTTTGTTTTCTAAGATTTTATGTATTTGTAGAGAGAATAAGGGAAGGAGAAAAAGAGGGAAAGAAATATCAATGTGAGAGAGAAACATCGATCAGTTGCCTCTTATACACACCCTGACTGGGGACTGAACCCACAACCCAGGCATGTGCCCTGACGGGGGGATAGAACTGGCAGCCTTTGCAAGGCTTTGCAAGATGACACCCAGCCAGCTGAGCCACACCAGTCAAAGCTATCACTAGTTTTCTCATAGGGTGTCAGTGTTATCTAAAACTTTTACATTTTTTATTGTTGTTCCAGTACAGTTTTCTGCTTTATCCTCCCACCCCTCCCCACCAACCCATTATCTAAATTTTTTACCATAAAAATGTACTGCTTCTGTTTTCACATTTCCTCTTCATTTCCTCAAACCCCTTGAGCCAAGCATAAGCGTCTAGTGTTGGTGCTGGGGAATGAGAGAATGTGAGTAAAGCCTGGGTTGACATTGGATATTTTTACTAACTGTTTAATAACTATAAAAATAACTAACAATGGCCCTGGCTTGTGTGGCTCAGTTGGTTGGAGCATCGTCCCGTAACCAAAGGGTTGTGTGTTTGATTCCTTGTCAGGGTACATACCTGGGTTTCAGGTTCAATCCCTGGTCCAGGCTCATACAGGAGGCAACCAACTGATGTTCTCTCTCACATCCATGTTTCTCTTTGTCCCCCTTCCACAGTCTCTAAAAGCAATGACAAAAAAAATGTCTTTGGGTGAGAAAAAAATTTTTTTAAATAACTGACAGTGGTTTGAAGGTTGAAAATCTAGACAAAAATGAGAAATTTAGCATGGCATAGTCGAATAGATAAGTGGCTTTATTTACTAAAAATTACACTTTCATTTCTTGGTTAGGTGGTAAGGTGGGGGTAAAAATGTTTATTTCCAGATTTTGGATAGCTTCACTATCTGGTTTGAGGTGCATCAAGGAGCTCCAGGGGAAGAGGAGACGTCTCAGATTAGAATCTGCCCTGATGGGTGGGTGTCGGGGGTAGGGGTTGAGGGTGGACATTGCCCTTCCTCCATCTTTTCCGGTGGCCCAGCCCACTCCTTGCTTCCCTCTGCCTTCTTTATGCTTGTGTGGTAATGTTGGTGAAACTCTTTTACTTGAAGGATCCCAAGCTCCCTGGGAGGGAATAGAACAGATGTGATCTGAGTGCCATGGGGAGGCCATGGCCCAGAGATCTCAGATGGCTACACTGTAGTCACCAAATGAATGACCTATAGCTGGCTGCCAGTTATGCCCTCAGAGATCTAATCTGACCTCCTTCATCATAGCCATATGTGGGGCTAAAAATGTTCAGATGTGATGATGAAAGTAAATTTGGTGTGTGTATGTATGTATGTATGTATGTGTATATATATGTGTGTGATCTGACAAATCCTTGGGCCTGAATTTTGAGTAGCTGAAGGGCATTAATTTCTTGAGATGAGAATTCTAAAGGTCCAGTTCTGTGAATCACATTTCCTAGTAAGCCTGCTGGTGGGGGCAGGGGGCGGTGCTCATTGCGGTTTGGGTAGAGGAGTCCAGTTATGTGGTTAGCCGTTTGTCTGGAGTCACAGCTGTGTGGGCCATCCCAGGGGGCTGTTCATTGTGTGTGATTTACAACCTGAGTCCATCTAGGTACATTCAGTAGTAAGTTAATTGGTTCATGAAACTCTGTAATCAAGGGCAGTGGGTCTGGGTTCAGGTATAGCTTTCCCCTCTCTGAAAAGATTGCTTTGAGAAGAGTCCTCAGGCCATCTGAGGATCAAATTCACCTAGAACACACGAAGGCGAAGGCATATGGAGATTCCAGGGGCCTGACTTGGGGGCTGTCCATGCTGCTCCAGCACAGCAACTCCCCTGGGTAGCATGCCCAGCATCTGCATGCTTTCCCTTGTTGAAGATGGAAGGTGGTACCCCCTTTGAAAGGAGGGAGGATGTAGCATGGGAGACTTCCATAGTCTCCTGACAGACAGGTTTGAGATGATTCTTATTGCGACCATCTCATTCCAGTCACCTTCAGTGCAGGATTAACTCTGTGTTTTTGTGTTGGAACATGTGTCATCCCATGTAAGTCACTGCATAATTACAAAGTCATCTAGCCTGTTGTATAAACTAGAAGAATACTTGTCATAATTTGACTTTTTGTTGGTGATTTGAGGTTGGGACCTTTACATTGTGAAAGCTGTTGTTGCAGTCTTCAGAGAGCAAGCCTAGACTGACAGGTCTTGCTGTATTGGTAGTTTTTTGATGTCATTCTTTGTGCAATCTCCTCTCTGTTGTCTACCTATACATTTACTTTCTGGATCAGTTTACCATTTGCTCAGGGCCTTGGCACTGGAGTCTGTCATAACCTTGCCTAGTGTGTTAATGCAACAAGCTTCCCTTTATAATCCTACTGAATATGCTTTATCTGTAATTAGGCATAAATGTGGTTTAATATCTTTTTAAGGTCTACATTTTTTTTATTTTCTGTTGAGGTAGTTACGATGGTCAAGCTTCAGTTCCATGGTTTAAAACTATTATTAAGAATTGAATCTACACTGGCTGGGTAACTCAGTTATAGTGTTGTTCTGATACATCAAGGTTGTGAGTTCAATCTCCTGTCAGGTCACATACAGGAACCAACCAATGAATGCATCAGTGGGTGGAGCAACAGGATATTGTTTCTCTCTCTCTCTCTCTCTCTCTCTCTCTCTCTCTCTCTCTCTCTCTCTCTCTCCCTCAATCAGTCAGTCAGTCAGTCAGTCAACCAAGAAATAATAAAAAACAACAACTGGGACTAAAGCCCTGGCCAAGAAGTTCAGTTGGTTAGAGCATCATCCCAATATGCCAAGATGATGGGTTCCATCCCTGGTCAGGGCACATACAAGCATCAGTGAGTCTCAGTCAGATGGACTCGGAGACACTTCTAGGAGTAACATCACATGGCCACACATAGGAGGACCCCAAGTTCAGTGCAGAGTTGTGTTGGTTGGTAATGGTGGGACTGGGAAAAGTACATGAGACTTCATCTGGCTAGTGAATTTGAGAAGTATATAGCCACCCTGGATGCTGAGGTCCATCCCCTTGGGTCGACCAGGAGGAGTTAGGTGGACTGAGAGACAGCTGTTGCATCCAAGCCTATTGGCCATTATAATGTTTGATGTAATTTCCAGAGTTGCTTACAAGAATATGCCTAACTGGCATGGAAATCTGGTATGGAGATCTGGTATGAGGATGTGAGAAACACCCCCATCATGTTAAGGCAAATCAGTTGTCTTTCAGTGAAATAAGAATCTTTAGCGCCGTGACATTTCTGCCAAAAAGTAACTACAACTTTGAAAAGCCCTTCATCCGGCTTGCTAGAAAACTAATTGGAGACCCTAACTTGGAGTCTGTCACCATGCCTACTCTTGCCCCACCAGAGATCAGGGTGGACCCAGCTCTGGCAACACAGTCTGACTATGGTCTAGAGGTTGCTCAGACCACCACTCTCCTGGGTGGGGATGAGGACCTGTGAGAAAGGGAAGCTGGAGCCCAGCATCAAAAGTCAGTTTTACAGGCAACTGTCCTGTGGTGTCTAGTGGTGCCGAGTGTTTGCCACTTTATTGTGTAGCTAAGCAGAACCTGTGCTCGGTCTTTGGGATGCTGAAAGAGACGAAT
>PVKM010001298.1:0-80776 GCA_004027735.1 Carollia perspicillata | reverse complement strand
GAGAGTTCGCTCCTGCGCAGGTAAAGCTTTGGCCAATAAAGTAACATCTTTGAAACCCTGAAAGTCTCCGACATTTGTTCTCACGATTGGTGGATGCTACAATTGTCACTGCCAGGATGACACTTGCAAAAACACAGCACTGACTGTAAAAAGGAGAGGCTGCCATTTTAAGTACAGTCCTGTATTTGGAAACACAGGGCTGTGGGCACCAGGGAAATGATGCCTAGCTGGACCCTTACACAATGCATGGTGCTCTGGTATACCTTTTATTAAAAAAAAAAAAAAAATCCAGGAACACTCCTTAGTTGCTTAGTCACTAGACTTGTCAAGGTTTGCCTGATCTGATCACTATTTTGGGTATTTATAAGACTTTTTCCTTCAAATATTTCAAAAGCTTTGTCTGGGCAATGCTTTTTTAGCAATACTATATTTTGCGTTGCACTGTAACTACATTGTAGCATTCTCTACTCCAACATTAGAATTAAAACACTCACATTTTAAGATTTAACCAGAACTTTTGTTGTTGCATTTGTTTCCAGTTTGATTCTTGAGGGTTAACAGGTTTCCTTCCCCATTTTCTCATAATTCTCTATACAGGCTCAATTTTAAGGATAGGTTATCCAATCTGCTCACTTCCTGTAGTGGCTTCTCAACCATTTAGCCTTTAGGGAAATAAAAAATTATATTTTTCAACTTCATGAGATCTCGACAGTCTTCCAGAAAGAGCACCTAATCCTACAGAATTCAGTAAACAGAAAAAGGTACCATAGGCTCACCACATTACGTATGATTTTCTGGACTTTCCTCAAAGTACTGCCACTCCCACACCCCCTGAGTCAAACTTGTAAGGGAATTTGAAAAATCCCCACTTGGAAACTCCTTGAATTTCCAAATATAGGCCTCTACACATTGATTTTAATTAATTACCAAAGATAACATAAGTCATCCTGAAGGTCCAGTTGCTAATCCTCCTGCTGTGCTTTCACTAAGACATGGACAATTCATTCATGGTAAAATTTAATTTTAGCTATAATTACAAAAGTTTGAAATTAAATCTCACCAGTGCTATGCTCCCATTAATATAGACAAAATAACTGATCTACTTAGGATTAATGCGAGAGACAAAAGTAAGATTTAATTTTTAACTTTTATAATTAATTTGGGAAAATGTGATAAAGGATTTTGTTTCAGAAAGAGAGCAAAAGAGAAAGTTTCAGAGTTTCCAGGAACACATTCCAGCAATCCCTCAAACCTCTTATATCCTTCAAGATATTGTATAACATAATATAAACTGTACCTCAAGCTAAAAATAATACATAACAGTTACCAAAACTTGAGAGGTTGAAACTTGAGCTTATAGTACTTTTTTCTCCAACAATTAAAGGAGAAGGGAGTATAGAATTCTGACTTTTTAATATATTATGCAATAACTATATAAGCCAATTATATTGATAATCAGGGTAATCATTTGTAATACGATACTCTTACACAAAGGGGCACCAGCTCTTCAATTACCACAGTCAATGTTTTCTCATGCTGCTAATATTCTCACTGGAATATGAATTTCAAGTTAGTAAGGTCCAGAAAATTAAAAGAAACTGATAAGCATATTAAAAACCAGAGTCCTGGACATATTCAAGAAAATTTCAACACTTGTTTTTCTATTTTTTTCTATTTAATGACAATTGTGACTTGTGGAATGAAACGTTCTCAAGTTTCAAAAAAATCTAACTTATACTCTAAAGGGAGTAATTAATAGAGAGATGGATTCATGATATGCTCCAACCACAGAACTCTAGGAGAGCATGGACAAGAGGGTCTTTTCTTAAACTTAATGTGACTTACTCCCCTGGAAAATCCTAATGAGTAATAGAATGTAAGTGATGTCCATCAGGAATTTCGGGCACTAGGGACACAATACGGGAGTTGAGCATTATGAGAGAAACATACTTTACGACTTCCTTTTGCCTCAGACATAAAGGTAATTGGAGATTTCTTTCATTTTCCTCTTCCTTGTATATGCCTATTGTCTTCACTGTACTGGGAGCTGATGCAGTAAGCCCAAGATACAATGTGGTGATACAAAGTTTAGGTATGTTGAGGAAGGAGAAAACAGAGTGGACTAAGTCCTCTGTCTGGGTGAATAACACTTGGTTTTAGAAACCATAGAAAGACAACAGTTATATTACTAGGTTGGCCAAAAAGTTCACTTGTTTTTTTCTGTAAGGTGCCTCTAGTAGTGCTTAGTTGTCTTTAACTTCATTCAAAATGATTTTGTGAGATTTTATTGCAGCAGCTGTCATATCAGCATGCATTTAAAGAGATCAAAATTGGTGAATTTTGGGGTAGCCATTTTTACATTGAAGATGGAAGAAAATGACACAATATTTTCAGCATATATTATGCTTTATTATTTCAAGAAAGGTAACAACACAGATGAAATGCAACAAACAATGATTTGTGCAGTGTATGGAGAAGGTGCTGTGACTGATGGAAAGTGTCAAAAGTGATTTGCGAAATTTCGTGCTGGAGATTTCTCACTGGACAATGCTCCACAGTTGGGATGTCAGTTGAAGTTGTTAGAGATCAAATTGAAATATTGATTGAGAACAATCAGCATTATACCATGTGGGAGGTAGCTGACATATTCAAAATATTCCAATCAATGAAGTTATTGGTGAAAATGAAAAAAATGGTCATTTATGGAAAAAACTGAATGAACTTTTTGGCCAACCCGATATTTATTCATAAAGCTCAAAGTTTATAGTCTATATCTCTCTTATTTTAATAAACTAAGTTAATAGTTTAAGAAAGATTGAATATTGATTTTTTCAAAGATAAATGATATGTTTAGTTATTGAGTTGCTTGAGAAATCCCAAATGGCTAAAAAAGAAATGCAGGAAAGTTAAAAAATAATGTTGAATTTTGGAGTAATGAAATAATTATGATTAATGAAATCCAATAAAATATATAAATGAAGCAAATTCTTCTCTCATTGGATAGAAAAAGGTATGCTGTTTTGGCAAATATTAGAATGTATGGTCAATAGTTAAATTACTGAAATATTAGAAAATAAGGATTAATGATAAAAGATATACAAATGATTACAGCCAAAGCATTCTGTTCATCTACTTGTCATTAAATAAATTATTATTATTTAAGAATAATAATTTTACAGCATTTTTGTTGGTGGTAAATTATTCAAACACAATCCTTTAGTATAATATTCCATAAAGTAATGAAAATCCAAAATTATTTATTGATGATTTTTAATTTATCACTTTAAAAAGCACCATTTTTTTAAATTTAAAAGGCTGGCAGTTACTGAACTTCTTTTCACATGTCAATGTCTTCTTAATTAGAACATAAAGAAGCTTGTTGAAATCAATTAAAGATGGAATGTAAACCCAAAGATGAAAAAGTGGTTACTGACAAAGTCTTAATGACTTTATTTGGTGGAAGAAAACAAACATTAGAGTTTCCCATGAACATTTGTTTGATTTTAGTATAGCTCATTCCTAAAAATGTGAAATTGATATAGCTTTTTAACAAGATTGGATTATACTAAAAATTTGGGATAGTGAATAACACAGATCAGAACTTCTCTTGTAAAAGTCAATTCTGAAGTTTTCTTTGTAATTTATTTTCTCCTCAACTTTGGTTAAGATTATAATACATTCTGAACTCTTCTGTGAAATTAAAATATAACAAATGTCTAATGAGTTTGAAGGCCAAATTATATTGGAATGAAGGGATTCAGATAAATGAACAATTAAAATAAATCATACTCAATTTAACTTAACAGAAGATGAAAGCAGATATATTTTATTTTGAATGATTGAATACATTGTCTTTGGTTGTCAGAAACTTTATTTCTAATCTCACTACTGGTTAGCCAATATAAGAATATAGATTGTTACAGTGTTTTTTACTTAATTAAGGGTATCTGTATAATCAATACACCTGTAGTGATATGTGTTTGTGAAAACACCTGGAATAGAAAGCTAATATGTGTGCCTTAAAGATATGGAGAAATTTTGACTGATTCTGTATATTGTGAGATATTTCAGATTAGGAAAAATAATATTTTCTGGAGGGCTTAAGAAGGTAACCTTAAAATGATTCACAAACAATGCCAAGTATATCTGAACATGTGATTTAGATTTTGTACACTTTCATAAAATTCATGTAATGAGGTAAGATCAAAAAGGGGAAGATCTTACCTGTCACCTTAGCACTACATCAAGGGATGTTTATTCTTCATTGAACATTTGTGTCAAATTGTTAGAAAAGCAAGCACTTAAATACAGCCAGGTCACTTGCATTTTTTTTCATGGCTTTTTAAATGACTTACCCAAACTAAAAACTTTGATGTTGATTTTGTAGTTCCATCTGTGAAGCAGTAATTATTTTAACCCACTTTTTTACAGGCATTTTCCCCCCTGAACTTATGAGAAAAGACAATGTATGGAAAGGGATAAAGTTTAAGAGTAGTTTTAGTTTATGTTCCCCCAAATTCACACATTGAAAGCTTAACCCCCAAGGTGATTGTGCTTAACCGAAAGACACGAAGGTTTACTACATTTATTTATACATATATATGTATAAATATACACATATATACACACATATGTATATATACATATGTGTATACACATATATACATATATATATATTTAGGTCTTGAACGTAAATCTAGGCTGTATTTTGAGTTCATCTTTGTGTATGATATAAGGAGTTCAATGTCATACTCTGCATGTGGATGTACAGTTTCCCCAACACAATTTTTTGACAAGACTTTTCTTTCTCTGTAAAATGTCTTGGCGTGCTTGTCAAAATCAACCATAGATAAGGCTCATTTCTGGCTCTCAATTCTATTTTATTGACCTATATGTCTGCCCTTATGCTAGTACTGCATTGTTTGATTATTATTTTAGATATTTTTCTTCTATTCTAAAATTTCTATTTGCTCCTGTTTTATGGTTTCTATTACTCTGTTTAGAAAGTCTAACTTCCCATTCAATTCAAGAGTGTTTCTGTTTACTTCATAAAGCATGATTGTAATAACTTATTTAAAGTTTTTTGTGTGGTAATTCTAGTATCTGTATCATGTGTTGGCTTTCATTTTCCTTAGTAATTAATCAGATTTTCCTGATCCTTGGTCACACTATTCTAGGTCTTGATATTGTGGGTAACTTGGATTGTATCTTGGACATTTGAAAACTGTGTTTGAGAAATTGTCTTGTCTTAAAACCTAGTGGACAAGGCTGATGTTTGTTTCTTTTAGCAGGCAATCAACTCATGTGTAGAGTGCAAGTCACATTGCCTTCTCCAGGTGGTGAGGCTAATGAAAGTTCAGTTTTCAAAGTGTTTACTATATCTTTGAGTTCAACTCTCCACTAAGCATCTCAGAGGATGAGCTGGGGACTAGGACATTTACAGGCTCATTCACTTTTCAACCCCCTGGCTATGCTTTGTGGTCTGTTCTGCACGTGAACACGGGGAGAAAGCTCAGGACATGTTTTGTTTGGTCCATACACCAAAAGAGGTTTTCCAGTTCACCCCTCTGCAGGATTTCTCCCACACTCTGTTTTTGTTTCAGATTCTCCAGAGAAAGATGCCATTCTCTGAGTGTTTTAGCCTCCCAAGCTATTGCGCACTTCCATACCTCTGGACTTGTCCTTGAGGCAAAGTGTGGAAAGAAGAGCTGGAGAAAATATTGGGGTTTATCATACATACTTTGCATAACAGGAGCCCTTTTCTCTGTACAGGGTGCTGGGTGTTTTCTTCAGGCCTGTTCTGCACTGCTGTATTGTGGTTCTGCAATGGGGCTGGCTCTGGAGCAGGGGCGAGGATTTTATAAGAGATAAAATGAGGAATTATCCCTTCTCTCTTGAGCTCACAGGTTGCTTTTTTTCCTGGCATTCTGTCCAGAAAGAGGGACTAACAGAGATTTTTGGTGATGGTGTCCATCAGCAGTTTAATTTGTCTCACAACGTGGAGATAGAAAAGAAACAAAAATGTCAGACACGACACCACCATGCTGATTATTTTTCAGGTTGTAATGCACTTGTCGATTTTTCTGTTCTTATTTACTTTCCTGATTCCTACGTTGCTTTTTATATTTGGCAAATTTCAAGTAAGAATCAACTGCGGTGTGCAGTTGATTGCTTCAACTGGAAGGCTTTCTTCCTCCCTTTTAATTCTGAGGTAATACACACATAAAAATTAAAAATACAAGTCCTACCAGAAAATTAAAATTATATACTTTTTCATAGTAAAGGTTCTAATTTACTTAGTTGCAAAAGTTTTGTTTCTTTGTTTATTTTTCCTTATCATTAGAGAGAGTTGGGCTTTTGGGAACAGAGCTCACATTTATTGTCTCAAGAGTGGTAATTTGAAATAGCTATTTCTAAAGAAAATGTGTTTCTTTCTAGAATATTAATTTCCTTAAAACTCTTTGTGGGATTTCAGAGACAAATGATCAAAATTGATTATTTATACTGTGATACCTGAATAAATTAAACAATATTTTAGTGCTAATATTTTATAAGATTTGTAATTAGCTTTTATCCTAAGAAGATACACTGGCCAGATGTCTCTCAAGTGGTCATGCAATTTTGCCAAAGGATATTATAAGGAAATATTTTTACATGAGTTTAAAAATTATCTGGTCCCGTATAAATTAAAAAGTATATGCCACAATTAGAATTTTTATTACTAAATGATCTTAAAAAGATGTTATTCCTTTCTAAGCATATTCTTAGAATAATTTTTAGCAATGCTTCTCTCAGCATGTGCCTCACAATGTATTCTTTAAATTTGTAAACTAAAATTAGTGACATTCCAATCACCCAAGACATTAAAATCAACCCCTGTGCCATAGAGTAATTGGAGCTAAGGTACAAGTTATAGTCCACAAAAGGCTAAATATTGATCTGTTCAGTTTGCATCCATTATTGCTGATCTTTCAGGATTTAAATATTGATTGTGCACTGCAGTTACGATAAGCTAGAGCAAAAGCTCATCCACATTGCAATGTTGGGCACAGAAAAAGTTTTAACCTCAGTAAGCCCATGGCCTAGTTAGAAAATGCCATACTCCTTCTAAATCTTTAGCCTGGCAATGAAAAATTAATAATTTATTATAACATTTTATACAGGGCTTTTCCTTCTGTCTTCCTGGCATGATGCCAGTGTACACTATGAAGTAACAGTTGGAAAATGACCTCCACTTCTTCAAATGAGTTGTTTCTTTAGTTTGGCTTAATATTAATCATTTATTTAAAAAAAGAAAAACTTCAAGAAATGTTTCTGAGGATGGCTAAACTTTCACGCTCATCATGGCTCTTTGCCAGACTCTAAGATGATATCGGAGTGATGTTACGATGGCTATACCAGCCATCCCAGCATTATAATGCATTGCTCTGATGATATATTAAACATTGACTTGAAAATTGAATATATAATTGGCAATGACAGAGGGAAGCATGATTTAATATCTTCCATACCACCTTCCCCCAATTCCCAAATTGCTTAGGGTCATGTCTTCTCAAGGCATTCCCATTATTTCAAATAGGATATTCTGATGTATGGCAGACATTTATAAGCTCCTACCAAAATCCCTTTGTTGGAAATATTTTGTACATATTACAGCACTCAAAGGACTTTCCCATTTTTTTTTTGTAAAGCAGAATTAAAGACTTGATTTTCCTCTTCTTCCCCAATAAACAGTACATGGCTAGCTGGCCATTAAGTACCTGATTGTTCATAGATCAAGACAGTATAAAACATACCTTGACATATCTTACTCTGAAGCTTGTTTGTTTTTAATCCATCAGGAAACTATATTTATAAACTCTCAGCTAACCTTTCAGAGACAAAAATCCCTCACATTTTTACCAACCTAGTAAACTCAACTTCTGCCATATTGTCTCATTGGTGTTTATTTCTGACAATAATCAGCCAAAAAAGTATTCTTGTGAAGAAAATCAGGAGGCAATAGTTCATATAACCCTTGAGTCACTATTTTATATTTGTTTTGTTCTGTTTCCTGGGGATATTTTTTCATTTATTTTCTCTTCCAAGTACTATCTAAGCTGTCACACATTTTCCTAAAACCCCTACAAGTGGATTTTCAAAAATACTTCCTTAAATTTATGATCCTGAGAAGTATCCACAGACACCGGCTTCCCTTTTCCCTTTATTTTCAGGGTTCTAACATCTGATATTATATGGCCTGCCTTGTGAGCTGCATGAAACTATAGCTTATAGTCTGGCGACAATTTCCTGTACTCTGCCTTTTTTCACATTTCAAATAATTATATATATTTAAAACAGTTGCTGTTAAGCAGGCAAAAAGTTTTCAGCTTCATCGTTTTTCACATTTGTTAAACATAATGGAGGAATTTTAGAAACAAAATTATACTCAATTTCTGCATGAAACTGTTCACAGCGAAGGAAGATTTTGACAACTATGTTGTCCTACGATTAGCAAAATACACTACATCATCACACTTGCTCAACCCTTAGCCCAGCTTCTGTCCTTACATATGTTGTACATTCTTGAATAAATGAAAGTTTCTCCCTCAGTTTTCTGTTTATAATGTTCCCAGTCTGGCTTGAGAGGGGGTTTTCTGGGGATTCCTTTCCATTTCATACCCATCTCTTAAAGCAATTAGAAATGGTAAGCTTCCTTTGCATGAAATCTGCAGCAAACAGATTTTGGTTTAATGACCATTGTCAAGACAACTCTTCCCAGGATGTTGTCCTGAATAAGACCCATTATTTAAAAAGATGTTGGTGGGTAGTGGGAAATGACGAAAAAAAAATCTAAAAACATGATAGAGTTGGAATGAGTGAAAGAAAATTTTTATGAAAATATGTTCATGTTCTGCAGCTCTCTGGGACTATTTCTACCTAAAATTGTTTTTGCTGTCATCTTCAGCCAGAATCTTCTGTGGACAGTTATGGTAGAGGAAATGACAGTGGACACATTTCTGTCAGAAAGCCACTGAGAGCAAGATTTAGAGCGACAGGAGTACACTTTGTGTACTTCCGGTAATGTAATAAAGATATATGGCATACAGTAAGATCATTCTCAGTTTTCAGGACCAGGATGTCTACAGTCTCCTTGGATTTATCATGCTTTTCAAAAAAACATTACATAAAGTATCTTAAAATCTCACCATTTGCTGGAATTAATTTACTTTAATTGGTGTTTCTCAAAGTGGATTTGGGGAGTGCCATATTATTTGTATAGGGAGGGCTCTTGTGAATTTTTAAATTTCTAGGTCCTGTGACACATCCACCAAATCAAATAATCTGGGGTAATCTTATCTTCTGCTGAGTCATTTCGCATTCCCATGTCTGTATACACAAGTTGGAAATTTAAGAACAGAATCTCTAAGGTACTAAGTTGTGTCAAGACTTGTTTCTGAGTAAAGTAATAAAAGTACATTTTATTGCAAAGTCACTGGCATTTTTGCACGTTGTAAATCCAAACATGATAAAATAAGCTTTATTCTTATTTCGTACCATTCACAAAAATTAATTCAAAATGAAACATAGATCTAAATGTAAGAGCTAAGACCATAAAAGTCTTAGAGAAAAACAGGAGTAAATCTTTGTGACCTCACATTAGACAATGATTTCTTAGATGTAGTATTAAAAGCACAAGTAATTAAAGAGAAAATTGACAAGTTGCACTTTATTAATTTAAAAATCCTTTGTGCTTCAAAGTATACCATCAAGGAAGTAAAAAGACAGTCCATAGGGAAAACATACTTACAAATTATATATTTGATTAGAGACTTGTATCCAGAACACTTACAACTTAATTATCAAAAGATAATAACCCAATTCAAAAATGGGCAAAGCGTTTGAGTAGACATTTCTCCAAAGAAGTTATGAAAACACCCAATAATCACATGGGAAAATGTCAGTATAAGCAGTCATTAGGAAAATGCACATTAAAACCACAATGGCATATCACTTTACACCCACTAGGATACCTAGGATCAAAAAGGCAGATAATAATGTGTTGGCAAAGAATTAAAAATAGTAAAATTCTCCTATATTGTTGATGAGAATGTAAAGCAGTGCAACCAATTTGGAAAATAATTTGGCAATTCCTCAAAATGTTGGACCTGGAGTTATTACATAACCCAGCACTTCTACTCCTGGGTGCCGAGAGAAATGAAAAAACATATGTTCCTAAGAAAAACTATACATAAATGTTTCTAGCACTATTATTCACTATAGCCAAAATGTGTGAAGCGCCCAAATGTTCATTGGCCAAGGGATGGACACACTTAATGCTGTGTATTCATACAATAGAATATTATTCAGAAGTGTAAACAAATGAAGTACTCATAAATTTTCCTTATGAATAAACATCAAAACATTGTGCTAAGCCAATCAAGAATCATATATTATACTGTACTATACTATTTACATGAAATGTGTAAATCTATATAAATACAAAGTAATAAGTCTATGAGAGAGCCAGCAGATTAGTGGTTGCTTAGGTCTGCAGTGGATACAGTTGTTTATTGAGGTGATAAATTGTTCTAAATTAGATTATGTTGCTATTTTAACAACTCTAAATGTGCTAAGAACATTCAACTGCTCACTTTCATTAGTAAAATCTATGATGCACAAATTATATCTCAAAAATTTCTTTTAAAAAATCTATATCTTAATATCATTTGCCAAAGGCTTATCATACCCCAATTTCATATCTCAAACCACCTTGTGTCTTGATATTTATTTGAAGAGCAAGTGTTTAACTCCAGTACACATAGGTGACGTTGAGCATCTTTTCACACATCTGTTGGCCATCTGTGTGCCCTCTTTAGAGAAATATTTATTGAGGTTCTCTGCCCACTTTTAAGTCTTTGACATTGCTCTTAGAAATATTATGTTGTATGAGTTTCCTTGGGAAGGGCAACAAAATAAAAAAAAAAACAAATAGGACTACATCAAACTAAAAATATTTTGCACAGCAAAAGAAATCATCAATGACATGAAAAGAAAACCTACTGAATGGGAGAAGATAATTCTCCAATGATTTACCCAACAAGGGGTTATTATCCAAAATGTGTAAATAACTCATACAACTTAACACCATTAAAAGAAATACAGCTGATCCTTGACCCAAGCTCCAGGAAAATTTCCCTGTCTACAGCAGTCTCTGTGAATCCCTACTACTCCAACTATGTTCCACTATCAGTTATAAGATATTCACTAGAATCTTTTTAAAAATACAGAATCTCCAATTCTAGCCCAGCATAGAGTCTGCATTTCAACAAATTCTCCAGGTGACTTTTACTAACATTAAATTTTGAAAAGTGCTGACCTGAAACATTTAGAGCAGTGGTGATCAATTTAGGCTGCACTGGAATCACATGGGATACAAAAATAATGACTCCCGCACTCCATTCACAATATTTTGAATCAATTGTCTTCGCTTTTAATTTAGCTGTTCTATTTGTAACAGTTCTGGTGAATTTAACGTGTATCCAAGCCTGAGAACCACCAACTTTGAGCCCAAATGACACCATTATATATAATGTGTGTTCTCCAATGCTTTGCAGATTATAGATATGTGTTTTTCATTTAGGTAAAGTTGATATATCTGAAAAGATGATAATGTTAAAATGTCCATTATAAGTTTAAAAACAGTAATGATTATTCTTACTACCACTTTCCTGTTTATAAGAGCAAAATAAAAAGTAATATCTAAAAGCTACTCTTTATGGAGTGTTTATAAGTTTCAAAAGTCTACAAATTAAGAATTTATTATTGGCTTCACATTTCTCATAATGAAACTGAATGTTCAGAAAGATTAAATAACTTGTCCAAAGCTACACATTTAATAAGCAGTACCATCAATATATTGACCACAGTCAAATTCTATGCCAGGTGCATTCCCATATTAACAAACAAATAACAATATAGAGAAACAATGAAAACATCACTCTCAGTTTCTCTTTTGAATACATTCTGGAATTTAACCCCTTTTCACTCTCATTTCTACTGTCAGGCTCTATAACCTTTTACATAATTTTTTGAAATAACTGTCCAATTACTCTTTCTGAGTTGATTTCCTCAGTTCCTCATTTTATACAGTTTTTAAGAAACAGCTCTTAAATTGCAACATGTCTCTTTGTGTTTCACATGATGGCTCCTTAAGATTTTAAAATTTTCCATAATATGGCACCTACCTCCCTGCCATTGTGCATTTTATTTTCCTTAACTTATAATGCCTTTTGCCATCTTCAATGTCTGGTCTTGAAGGTCCATATCAAAAGTCCCCTTTACATCACCACCAAACCATTATTAAATGACATGTTAAAGGGGCTTATCTAAGGAAAAGAAGATCAAAAACTGTGAAGAGTAAAATGACAACAAACTCACAACTATCAACAACTGAGCCTAAAAGCAAAAACAAAAAATAAGCAAACAACTAGAAAAGGAACAGAATCACAGAAGTGGAGATCATAGGGAGGGCTACCGGTGGGGAAAGGGAGGGGGAGAATGGGGGAAAAAGATACATGGGGGAAAATTATACAGAAAAAGTATAATTGATAGGTAAAAAATAGACAGAGGGAGGTTAAGAATAGTATAGGAAATGGAGAAGCCCAAGAACTTAGATGTACATCCCGTGGACATGAACTAAGGATGAGGAAGTACAGGGTGGAGGGGAATAAAGGAGAGGGAAAAAATGGGACAACTGTAATAGCAGAATCAATAAAATATACTTTAAAAAATCTCCTGTAAATTCTGCTAAAATATGTTCTGTAATTCTAAATTCATTGCAAATGTTGAAACTATAGAAACTGTTTTTGAAACATTCATTTTGTAAGGAATGTTCTTTGGGAATTGGGATAACGCAGAAAAACATGCAGTCAGGGGTAGACTCTTCTCACAGAGTATTTTATATTCACCACTCATCATGGGACCTAAAGTAATTAATGCTTTCTGTCCAAATTTAAAGTATAATTTTAAACAAGTTTAAAACAATTTAAGGGATATGTGAGGCAAGGAGTCAGCAAAGTTTTTGTTTATGAGATCTGTTTCCTCTAATGTATTGTGGACCACTGTGACTTTGTTTTCAAACACTAAAGGCCTAGGCTTTATGGTATATTTCAGTCATTATATATATATATATATATATATATATATATATATATGACTGAAGATATATATATATATATATATATATAGCTTCATATATATATTTTGTTCATTCGATTACTCTTATAAGTGAGTTCACATGATATTTGTCTTTCACTGACTGACTCCATTTAGCATAATAGTCTTCAATTCCATTTATGTTGTCCCAAAAGGCAGGAATTCCTTCTTTTGCTGCTGTGTAGTAGTCCATTGTGTAAATATACCACAGTTATTTTATTTTATTTTTTTCCACCTTTGACCTTTATGTGTTGCCCAGGATGTGTTGCCCAGATGTGTTGAGACCAGACCAGATGTGTTGCCCAGGATGTAGCTGCTAGCCCTGAGGACAACCAAGTCTGGAAACCTACATTCTGGTCCTGATTTGCCCTGAGCTGTAGCCTCAGCCCCAGGATACTGCTCGTAGCCACTAAGGCATAGGCAGAGGGGGCCCTGGGGGACTGGATGCTGCTATTGATTTATTATTTCTTAAAAATAGAATACATCATGTTCCCTGCAACCAACAGGGCTAGAAGGCCATCATGATCCCCCATAGCTGCATGGTTTCCGTGCAATTCACCATCTGGGACAGAGAGCTGGCACACGGATGCTATTTCTTGGCTTTGGTAAAGTTATAGTGTGGGGTGATGTACTGGCCGCCAGGGTTTAGGCTACTAAATAGCCCATATTTCCCCTGGTCTTGTCAGTGGGCTTGAGGATCTGAAAGGAGCACATGAACATCTCCTCCACACTCCTCACAGCACCTGTGTTGCCAAACTTGCCACAGTAGTTAGGAGCTGGGAAGAGTGTCACCAGTTGCCATTTGACAAAGAGCTGATGGCTATCTTCTACCACCTGGTATGCTGGGCAGATGAGGTCCAGGTCGTGCTTGTGCAGGAACCTGGCCACCACCTCAGCCCCAAAGGTAAAGGAGATACCAGTCATTCTCACCCTAGCCCTCTAAGTCCTTGTCAGGGTCAGACTACAGCAGGTCACAAAACAGCCCCGGGCCAGGAACAGCGATGGGCTGCCTGATAGTCAAATCTGCTCCACGGACTGTAGGTTCAGGGACAGGCCTCCATGGCAGCTGATCTTCCCATCCATGAAGGCAGTGATGGGCAGGCAGTTGAAGCAGTCAGTGAAGGTTTTCCACAGTGTAATGTTGTAGCATCTCTTGCACTCATCACAGAAGCCTTAGATGCAGTTCATGCTGGCACACTTGTGGTTTCCATGGAGCAGGAAAAAGTTCTCCAGGTACTTGATCTTATAGGCCAGCAGCAGGCAGATGGTCTCCAGTGACTCCTCACCTTGGTCTACACAGTCTCCCAAAAAGAAGTAGTTAGTCTCTGGAGAGAAGCTAAGGTATTGGAACAGCCACAGAATGTTGTAGTACTGGCCATGGATTTCACCACAGATCTTAAGGGGTACCTCCAGCTCCAGAAGAATGGGCCGGCTCAGGAAAATCTCCCAGGATATGAAGCACAGACCGCAGATCTCATTCTCTGTCAGCTGTACATTCTTTCCAGGCCTGAGCCCTGCACTTCCAGCAGGTGACCCTTGATAGAGACCAGGTTGAGCTTCTTGCCGTCAGAAATAGCAACTCTGCCAATCAGGCCCAGCTCAGGACCAGCAGCTTCCACCACTCTTGTCTCCTGCTTGTACCACAGTTTTTTTAATTCACTCATCTACTGCTGGACAGTCAGACTTTTGCCAAATTTTGACTATTGTAAATAGTGCAGCTACGAACATAGTGGTTTATAAATGTTTCTGAATTGGTGTTCTGGGATTCTTAGGGTGTATTCCTAGCAGTGCGATTGCTGGGTCAAAAGATACATTGGACAAGGGTTTAATCTCCAAAATATATAAAGAACTCATACAACTCAACATCGGAAAGACAAACAATCCAATTAAAAATGAGCAAAGGACATGAACAGATACTTCTCCAAGGAAGACATACAGAGGGCCCATAGATATATATGTAAGAATGTTCAACATCACTAGTTGTCAGAGAGATGCAAATTAAAACCACAATGCCCAAATGGCTATCATTAATAAGTCATCAAACAACAAGTGCTGGTGAGGCTGTGGAGAAAAGAGAACCCTAGTGCACTGTTGGTGGGACTGAAGACTGATACAGCCACTATGGAAAACAGTATAGTTTCCTTAAAAAAATTAAAAATAACCATATGACTTTTAATGAACCAATATAATATTTCTATTGTATCAATATTAGACATATATTTATTCCATTTTATTTTTTAAAAATATTTTATTTATTTTTGGAGAGAGGGGAAGGAAGGGAGAAAGAGCAGAGAAAGATCAATGTGCGGTTGCCTCTCATGCGACCCCCTACTGGGGACCTGGCCCGCAACCCAGGCATGTGCCCTGACTGGGAATCGAACTGGAGACCCTTTGTTTCACAGTCTGGCGCTCAATCCATTGAGCCACACCAGCCAGGGCAAGACATATATTTAAAGATAAAGGTAATTACTACTTAACAAAACACAATTGCTTAAAACATGTAATTTCAACAACTAGTTAATTGTGGACTTATACGTGTATAAAACAGGCATAATCATAACACAAGTTTTATCATAGTTATTTAACTGAATTAATTGATTACCTTAAACACATGTAATTCTATCATTTGACTGAGTCAGACACTGTCTTATTGGATTCCAATCCCTTGGTCAAATCACATCATTTATCTCAATGTTAAACATACGATTTAGTTCCATCTAACACATTTGGCTACTTTATTTAAGTGATTAAATGCTAAATAAGTTCCAAGACCAGCTTAGAATTGTATAATATGTGTGTTATAATACATTTTCAAATGCCAATAATATTTTTGGCACTATTTACAAAAACATTTTTAAGCCCTGAAACAAAATTGCTTGCAAACCTACCACTTTATTTTTTAGTGTTTTACTGAGGGAAGTACTGTGAAAAATTAGTGAGGTCTCTAACATAGAATTTAAATTCTTATTGGCCAATGGAATTCTGCAATTCCATTAACACGAGAGTCTGATAGCTGAGATTTATATTGCCAGAAACTCTCCTTTGATTTATAATCTGGTAATCCTTTTATCCTCCATTTATATGCTGTATAACTTGACGTAAGTGCAAGAATGCTTCCATTAATAGAATTCACAAATATTGGACCAAGACATTTTTTAGATCATAAAAGCTCCCTGAAAATGGGAAGAAAGGGAAAGGGTGGACCTGACTATGATGGAATCTGGCTCTAACAGTCTAAGAAAATGAAATTTAGGTTAAAACTACTGATTTTAGAACCATAGACTGGCATAGAGTTCTTTTTAGATGGGTCTGCTCCCTCAACTCAGTGCACATAACCGTTTTACCAGTCCTCAGGCTATCTCAAAAGAGTTAGATATTTGTACATTTTTTACAGCTTGTATTAAAAAGTTATGTGGACCTATGAAGTAAATATATATGGGGAAAAGCAAAATAAATAAATAAATAAATCTGTGAGGATAGAAAGTTCTAAACATTATACTTAGCCTGGGAAAATTCTGGGATATAAAGAAAGTAAAATACAACAAAGAACATATGCCATAACCACTTCACTTACAAAATGGTATTTTTAAATCAAACACCAATAAATAGTAAATTAAATACCCAATGATATTGTTTCCATCTTCTGTCTTCTATACAATCTACACTGTCTTTTCCACCCCCATTTTATCCTAATTATTGTTGCCTACACTTTGAATTTGGTTTAGGAATTAATTCCTCTAAATGCTTGCCACTCAACAATAACATGCTATTTCTGTCTCTTACCATTTATTCAAATACTGATTTTGAACTAGAATTATTTTCATGATTTTTCTATGCACTGCAGAATTCAAGTTTTTTAAAAAAAAACTTGTTATGTAATAAATTAGATAGATAGATAGATAGACCCATATCCATACATCATATATGCATGGAAAACACAATTAGAAAACTGAATGTTACATTGGGGGTGTTAATGGGATATTAAGTGACTTGGAGATACTTTGTGCTTCTGTGTGTTTTCAAAATTCTCTGTTTATATATGTATTATTCTTGAGTTTCAAAAATTCAAAAGTATTCTTGTGAAGAAATAAACTTTGAGAATGCCTAGATTTCTTATACCAAAAAAGTACGTAGAGTACAAAGATAAGGTCACAGGGGGTGTCGCTTTATGATACTTGATGGATAGTCCAAAATAAGGTACTACTCATGTAGTTTCTATCACTTTAGGATCTTTAAATTTTCCGTGATTTAAATATCACTCTCTGATGAATAATATATCTTTATTATTTCTATCATTTGCTATTTTAAAATTTGACATCCATGCATGCCAAATTTGTGGCATTCATGGTACTAAATAAACTGTGGTGAAATGTGTTTAATGTTGATGTAACCATCCAGTTATAAAATCAAGACAAACTGCACAAGTAAAATAAGATTAAAAAATCACTTCTACACTTAATAGCTTCGGGCACAGAATAGTAAATAGGGATACCTAATTCCATTAAGTTAATATTTGGATTTTACGTTAGTGATCTTTAAGGCAGAGAAAGAGAGAGTGTTCAAAAAGAGAGAAAGAGACAGAAAGGCAGAGTGAGAGATGCAGAAAGGAGAAAGAGAGAGGAAGTTAAGCAAGGTCCTATGTCTAGATGAAAAGGTGGACGCATTGTCCCTTTGGTTGATGAGAGTACGAGTCAACTCCCAAAAGTCTCTGTGTCTTCTGAAGGAGGAATAGTGTTGACAGGATCCCATACCATGGACACTCTGCCTCCCAGTTTGAGCAGAATACAAAACCTAGCTTCATAAAAGTTGTACAACTAACTCTTCCTCTATTAAAATGCATATATTTATTATTAATTATTATTAAATTTCTTAATTTTAGAGTATTAGAGGGCAATGTAGAAATTTTGTTGACTCATTAGAAAGACCTAATGTAATATTCTGCAAAACATAGCATTGTATTAAGAGGGTGTATTTATAGCATTAATTTTAAGTCTCCATTTGAACTGTTATATTAGAGAAGAATACAAGAAAGGTAAATCTAAATGTTAAACTGGAAGCTTTGCCTATTTAGTTTTCCAATTTGCTGAACACACATACATTGTCTCCTCTTTTTGCCTTGTAGCTGCCCCCTCTAAATTGCCTTAACTTGCTACTTCTTTTTTATGTAGTTTCTTCAATATTGCTCTCTATTTTCTTCATTATCACTCCTTGCTTTCTCCCTACTCTTTAATTCTCTCCTACTCCACCACCATACAAGTAAAACTTTGCATATTGCCATGTCAGTTCTGCATTCCATTTGCTTATTCACACTGATCACCAACGACAAATTATTAAATTTCCTTCTAAAGCAATTAACATTTTCAGAAACTTCATGCATTGTAACAGTTCATGATTCAGACAAAATGAATCAAATAAAATGTTGGTTAAGTTTTATATTCTACTTCCCTGTGACTTGTGATTTGGTTTTACTGAAATAAAATTAGGAAGTTGCTTGGAATTAATTTAAGCATTATACTGAATTATACTAGAAGTAATCATACATGTAGTGCATTACTGTAATGCATTATTCCTTAGTTTCTAGATAATGATTACCTCTGTGATACAATAATGTAATACCAAAACTACATTCAATTTTTCAGCAAAACACATTTAATTCCAGTGATGATAAAGAAATCAGTGCATTGTAATATCTATAAGACTGTATTATAATAATGAACAAAAAGAATGCAGGATTAATACTTTTATCTGCATGATAAATTAGAAAAAATTCAGTTACTAATTGCAAATATATATTATCTTCAGGGAAAAAGTTTGCCATTCCAAAATTCTTGATGATTTGTAAAGACATTTGTGTGTACTTGTATGTGGGTTTAAGAAAAAAATTTAACACAAAAGAGAAAGGGACATGCTCCAAGTGTGTACGAAAATAATATTAAAATGTTTCTAAAATATTCTCTTGGAGAACTTATTTACCATAGGAACGACAGATTCTTTTCAGAGGCAAAGACATGAAATAAATGCATCTCTAAATATCACTTAATGTTTTTTGATCTATAAAAATTTATTTAAAAAATAATTTGGTAGAAGTTGAAGAATTAGAAATACCTGGATTAATTATTTTTTAACCTTACAGACTGTTGAGAACATCACTTAACTCTGTAATTCTCAGTTTTTAAATAAAGAATGAAAATTAGACTCCTCAATGTAACTGTATATATTAAAAGATACAATAGAATTTAAAGCAATGAGCATAAACTAAGTACAAAATATAGCTTTCTTCATTTCTTTCACCCCTTTTATTTCAAATGCTTTTGTTTTTAGTTTCAGTTATTTCATATATATTAGGGTAATTATTATTTTTTAATTTTTTAAATAGAAAAAATAATAAGATTCTGGTTTTATTGAATTTTATCTTTATTTCTAAAAATTATTGCAGACTGATAATAAAATAATCTAAATTAAATATATTATTCCCGAAACTTTTGTTTAGCCAACTGGATTTTCTTTTTTCTAAATCCATTGACTTATACACTTTATTGTTTTGAATTTTATTTATTTATTTTTAGAGGGGAGGGAAGAAAGAGAGAAAGAGAGGGAGAAAAACACTGACCTGTGAGAGAAGCATCGATTGACTGATTGCTTCTCATAGGTCCCCAACTGGGTACCTAGCCTGCAACCCAGACATGTGCTCAGACCTGAAATTGAACTTTTGCTTTGCAGGATGATGCTCAACCAACAGAGCCACGCCAGTCAGGGTACCAACTGGGCTTTCTATTTTTCTTTTAGATGAGTGTTAAAAACCGAATGAAAAAAAGAATTTGTGTCTTTGTTTTTTATTGCTATATTCCCAGTAGCTAGAAAAATACTTCAGACATAGTATTCATTCAACAAACATTTGCCAAATTGAAAATATAATCAAGCTCAAGTTGTTATCTATTTTCTTCCATCTACTTTAATTGGTAATAGTTCTGACTTGATTTTTTTAACTGGGCAGTTAAATATTTTGAATAATAACACACAACATATTCATTTATTTTAAAGTACAAAATATTATACATACACATACGTTATAAATCAAGCATCTAAAATTTATCCAAAGTAATTGGAATACAGAATAACGGTTTACTGTTATGCCCAATATGAGAAAAATGTTAATATAAAGTTAACAAATACACTCCTTGTCCTCAAGAAGTATTTTTATTGCTTTTTTTTTAGAGAGAGAGAGGAAGAAAGAGAGACAGTGACATCAATTTGTTGTTCCATTTATTTATGTTTTCATTGGCTGCTTCTTGTATGTGCCCTGACCAGAGATCGAACCTGCAACCTTGGTGTATCAGGATGACATTCTAACCAACTGTGCTTCCCTGCCAGGGTTCTCAAGAAGTATTTTTAATGGTAATTTGAAAAATTGAATGTTCAGTATAACTCTTGTTTCTGAAGCTTGATGGATACAACTGCGGAATCTGGGCTCATGTTAACATTCCATCTATTGGAATTTACAGGAAGATTTGAAATGTGTAATAGATGTTACTGTACTCTTATTTGGTAATTTATATTCTAAAAGAACAAAATGATTATTTTCTTAATTTCCTATGATAGTTAAAGCTTTGTAGGACAAGAGGAAGACAAATTTCGCACCTGGAGAGTAGAAAGTTTTGGGTAAGTAGTCAAAGGCAATAAACCTCAGAATCCAGAAAGATCTTGAACAATTACTTCCTCACTTCAATTTTTAATTATGAAAATACTTGCTAGGTAAAGAGACCATCTAAAATGGAAACTCCATTTATATTCGGATATTTGCAATGTAAAATAATTGGATGTCAGATGAAGAACTGCCTGTCATATTTTGCTATTATAATAATATATTTTTGTGCATAACCAGACCTGTCTTGGTGAGTTACTGCAGCCTATGGTCTCCCTGAGATTTTCCAATGGGATTTTAATTGTACTCTTATGTTTGCCATCTTAAGCAGTACAGGCTGTTAAACTCAATTTGTAAGAAAAATATTCAGGTATAAAAACCAGATAATCTGTATCCCTTTGGAATCAAAAGTCACTTTGCCAAAATATTTTAACATGTGAAATTGCTTCTTGAGAGATGTTTGCCATATAAAATGACAGAAAACTACATTTCCATTATAATTATAACTGACTTGTGGAGCTAAGTTTTTATAATTTAAAGGTATTCTCAACTCTGACAGCCCTTCCATGTTGAATTATGCATCTTGGGCTCTTAAATAGTTCTGCTGGCACAAGACAGCTGAGATGAAGTTGTCTTTCTAAAATAATTGCTCCATGGAGCATCCATTATACCTTCAGAAAAAATGTATTACTTGACTTCCACAAATTATAGACTAGCCTATAATGGGTATTTTTGACAGCTATTAGCTTAAAAAAATCTGAACAGTAAAATGAGTATTGATATCACAATGGTGTGCCATGCATGTTAATACCAGCCTTCTCTGTACTTTCCTTCTACAGTGTGATGTAATTATTAATTACAATAATATTGATGTTACTGAAATCATGTTAAAAATATAGTACTGGTAAAGTATGTCATTTTCTCACCTATAAGATTAAAAGCATTAACTGAATATTTATAATAGATATTGATGACACTATTCAAGTGTAAAAGAAAAAAATGAATTTATTTTTGGTAATGTTTTTCTGAATAATTATTGAATATATTTTTAAAATCACGAATGAGATAATAATAAAAGTATAAAATCATACTTTTTTAATTCCTCAGATTCCTCTTGAAAATATTAGGCACTGGAAAAAACATAATTCATCAACAATTTGTTAAGATATGTATTCTTATTTTTTATCACAGATTTTATGCTTTTGATTCTTTTTTTCCCATTAAATTTTGCTTCTCTCATTAAAGTTTGTTTAATGAGTCTCAAAATTCTGTGATGGATTTTTGGTCAAGCTGTTTCCACTAAAAAGTAATAATTCTAAAAACTAATAACTTAAAAACTGCCACACACACATGTAACAAACCCAAATGGTCCAAAAAACATTCCCCTTTCCATGTGAAAGTTTTAAAGTTCATTGTAATCATTAACTAGTCTTTTACTATTATACTTAAATGGCTTATTGAGATAAACAGTTCTGAGGTTGTTCTTCCACCACTGATTAAGACTGGGTGGTAGGTACTGAGGATGATATTTATTTTGCTTTCTGAGCTTTCTAGGCAGATTTGGTGACTTTGCCAGCTCTAGCTGCCTTCTTGTCCACTGCTTTGATGACATCCAAAACAACTGTCTGTCTCATGTCACGAACAGCAAAGCAGCCCAGACGAAAATAGTCAGAGAAACTCTCAGTATATTTAGGCTTGCCAGGAACCATACTGATGATTGTAGCATCACCGGATTTCACAAACTTTAGGCCATTTTTCAGCTTTTTCCTAGAACAACAATCAATCTTCTCTTTCAGCTCAGCAAATCTGCAAGCAGCATGAGCTGTGTGCCAATCCAGCACAGGTGCATGGCCAGCACTGATTTGGCCGGGTGGTTCAGGAAAATCACCTGAGCTGTGAAGCCAGCTGCTTCCATTAGTGGGTCATTTTTGCTGTGTCACCATCCACATTGCCATGGCAAACATCTTTGACAGACACATTCTTGACATTGAAGCCTGCTTTGTCCCCAAGAAGAGCTTTAATCAATACTTCATGGCGCATTTCAACAGACTTTTCTTCAGTTGTAACGTTAACTGGAGTGACATTTGCCACCATGCTGGATTTGAAAACACCAGTCTCTACTTGGCCCACAGGGACAATACCAATGCCACCAATTTTGTAGACGAGCTGGAGGGGTAGACACAGGGGCTTGTCAGCTGGATGATTTGGTGGTAGGATACAATCTAGAGCTTCAAGAAGTGTGGTTCCACTGGCATTGCCATCTTTACAAGTGACTTTCCATCCCTTGAACCAAGGTATATTAGCACGTGGCTCCAGCATGTTGTTGCCATTACAATCAGAAATTGGCCCAAACGCTACTATGTCAGGGTTGTAGCTAATTTTCTTAATATAAATGCTGAGTTCTTTAACAATTTCTTCATATCTCTTCTGGCTGTAGGGTGGCTCAGTGGAATCTATTGTGTTAACACCAACAATCAATTGTTTCACTCCCAATGTAACAGCCAGAAGGGCATGCTTACGGGTCTGCCCATTCTTGGAGATACCCACTTCAAATTCACCAACACCAGCAGCAACAATCAGGACAGCACAGTCAGCCTGAGATTGCTCTGGCCAGCAGAGCGGTCAACAGGGACTCGGCCACCTGTCTGAAGCAAATGGGTGAGGAGGACAAGAGGTGCAAAGAATGGCAGCAAGACAATAAATTCTGATCAAGCTGCAAAATTTTATTTTCGGGCAAAGACTTATATAGAGGGGAGAAAGAGAAGTGTGTCGCTACTTGATTGGTGAGGGGTACACAAAGGAGAGCTTCTTGATAGGTTACCGCGCGCATGCCGGGGTAAGTGTCCTATACTCTGATTGGTAGCCTGTGTTCGTACTCTGCGCATGCTCTTGGCAGGGGCTGGGCTAGCTGTAACTGGCAACAACAGGAAGACCAACTGCTGTGTCTTGTAGTTTCTGAGGAGCTGAACCCCCGAGCTGATGCCGAAAGGCCAGATTCTGCCCAGCCCAGGTTCCCGACAGGAGATGAGTCTGGAATCATGTCTTTGATAAGTCTCTGTGTCCTGGGTCACCCATGATGGTCACATAATACCTGCTGGTTTAGAATTTTCGCAGGGAGATATCAATGGTGATACCACGCTCAGGTTCAGCTTTCAGTTTATCTAAGACCCTGGCATCGCTTGAAGGAGCTCTTCCCCACCTCAGCAGCTTCCATCTCAAATTTGTTGATGGTTCTTCTGTTGATCCTACCATGTTTGTAGATGAGATGGCCAGTAGTAGTAGACTTACCAGAATCTACACATCCAGTGATGATGGTATTGATGTGAGTCTTTCTCATTTTGGATTTGATTTTCTGTGGTTTTCATGACACCTGTGTTCTGGTGGCAAACACGTTGCAAAGAAGTTGCTTTCTATTCTTGAAGCATTTAACATTGCCCTAATAAATCACCTTCAAATGCCCTTGCAGGAACATTTTATCCCAGGGAACAATGATAATCCCATGATTAAAATCTAAAATGAAAACAAGAGTTACAGTCAAGAATCAGGGGCCAAGGCTGTTTTCTTCTTCTTCCTCTTCTTCTTCTTCTTCTTCTTCTTCTTCTTCTTCTTCTTCTTACTATTTCTATTTTTACTAAAACAATGCAGTTATTGCAAGAAAATATTTGTTTTTAAAATTAGGCGAATTCTATACAAATAAAAAGTTTGATAAGGTATGAAAATAGGCAGTATTTTCCATGTCTATTTCATTACTAAGAATATTTTTCAAATATAATCACAGTTAGAAGAAATGTCTTAGATTCCCATGTGTCTCCTGTGTAAACAGTTCACAAACCTAGAAACATACACACACTCCTCCTACCTGAAAAAAATTTAAAAATGTATAATTAAATTTAAAATTCATTAATATATCAACTTCCTAGTCTGTTCTACCCTTCTGAGAACTAATCATACAGTTATTATTTATCCTTGTGCCTTATTAAGCATATTCTAGAGAGCTCATCCTTCCACTCATGGTTAATAAGGTAGTTTTTCCAAATTTCTTTGGCTTTAAGTTTATCTTCACTTCTTTTTCTTTTAATTTTATTTATTTAATTTTAGAGAGAGATGAAGGGAGGGAAAAAGAAAGGGAGGGAAACAATAAAGTGTGAGAGAATCATTGATTGGCTGCTTCTTACACACTCCCAACCAGGGACCTGGTGTGCAACCCAGGCATGTGCCCTGACCAGGAATTGAACTGGCAACATTTTGGTTTGTAGGACAAATGCCCACCCCATTGAGCCATACCAGTCAAGGCATTTTTTTCTCTTCTTTTCTGTTTTTGTTTTTTAATATCCTCACTTCTTAGGTTAGTAATAGAAAGACAATTCTTGTGCTAAGCTCTTGCATTCCATTTGTTACTTATGAAGGCCTGAGGTAATGCTGAGGATGGGTGGGATGATCAACAGAAACCTCTCCAGTCTATTTTCTCACTTTTATATCTCTTTTTTTAAACAAATTCTTGAGAAGTCTAGAGGACAAGCTCAGGAGATAGAGCAACATTTAGAAATAAATATTTTAAGAGAATGAAGGCAGGAGGGGGGTACAGTGAGTTTGTTTCACTTTGTTATGCTTTAATCATCACACCCTTTATACATTTATACTGGCCCCAGAGGTTAAAGACCAAGGTGGCAAAAAGAAAGAAAGAAAGAAAGAAAGAAAGAAAGAAAGAAAGAAAGAAAGAAAGAAAGAAAGAAAGAAAGAAGGAAGGAAGGAAGGAAGGAAGGAAGGAAGGAAGGAAGGAAGGAAGGAAGGAAGGAAGGAAGGAAAGAAAACCCCAGTGCTATGATTAAGAAGAAAAATAATTTATACTTAGGTAACCATTTATGACAATCTAAGTTAATTTTCTTTTATATATACATTGCAGCTGATATTATAAAATTAAACTGTAACAAACTTTTTAAAAATGTGTGGGCTTCATTTTGAAAACATGAGATACAGCTTTTAAAAATATTTATTGTAACAAATTATTAAATTATTAACTAAAATTATTTACTTAATTAATTAGTTGAGGCATTATATATGGAATTACCAAACCAAGGAGTACCTAACCCTCCCTCCACAGCAAAACTGCTTAGAATAACATAATTATTATGGAACAAAAATGGGGCTCAGCTGCCCACTGAACAGGAGCATAAAACAAAGGTTGGTGGGGAAGGAAAAAGGTCTTTATTAATTTGACACAGACAACACACAGGTGCTCCCAGAACCAGAAACAGTGTCCAGAAATCCCTGTCAGCTCTTATCTGCAGCCAGAGGATGCTAAACAGATACCTCTCTGGCTTCAGGGTTCCTCCCTGGAGTCTCTGCCCCTGAGGCAGGTATTACTACCAGACGCCAGCTTCCCAACTCTGGGGGCCTGGGGCCACTGCCAACCACTGTAGACAATCATGCAGGCGCTCCAACCATGGCACCTGGCATTCGCCCAGGTACTTCCAGGGCTCAGGTATGCGTGTCCCTGTGGATCCCAGAGGAAGAGAAGGGCCGAATCTCTGCCCTCCTCTGTTTAAATCTCCTGGCCCAAGTTTCCATGCACTTTAGAAGGGTTCAGATTCCCCAGTCAATCCCATCCTTTTTCCTGGCAAGATAACCGCCCCCTGCCACCAAGTTCTGGGAGGGAGTAGGAGGGTTTGTCCCCTCTGCCAATCACCCCGCCATCCCCCTGCAGACTCCTGGCAAAGGTCACCTCCTACCACATCTCAGCCTGAGGGCAGAGAAATCTGTCATCACGTATTGCACTAGCCCAGTTGCTAGAGCAACAGACACTGCAGCACTAGCTCCAGGCATTTCCTGCTACCCCTCCCTCATTCCAGGGCCCCGAATGCTTTCACTTGCTGCCTTGGGGCTCCGCCCTCTCCCAGTCCCTCCTCTGTCTAGCCTTCTGGCTGGATCTGCTGTATCATAATGACTTTTTATTTCAAATAACTTGAATAATACATCTTTATATCTTTAAAATTCACTGAAAATAGAGCTATTTTTATTTCTTTTAAGTTAGGAAGTATTACCTGGTGGTAGGTACTGTCTGCCATGATGTATGTTGATCTAGCATATTTTTTTCAAAATCTGAGGCTATTTCTGTTTTTAATATGAATCCAATAGGTTCATTATGTGTGTGATTGCATGTACATGCTGTTAAACTTAGTCCCTGGCTGGTGTGGTTTAGTGGATTGAGTGCCGGCCTGCCAAGCAAAGTGTCCCTGCATTGATTCCCAGTCAGGACACATGCCTGGGTTGCAGTCCAGGTCCCCAGTAGGTGCATGAGAGGCAACCACATATTGATGTTTCTCTCCCTCTCTCTCTCTCTCTACCTTGTCTAAAAATAAAATAAATAAAATCCTAAAAAAAATAAAATTACACATAATATATTTTGTAAATGCAATGGAATTTTATGATTTTAATTATCTCTGGATTTTTTCTAAAAACTTCAAAATTTCTACAATAAAAGTACTTATTTATTTTTGTGCTATGCAAGCAATACAAAAGCTATTTTGGTTGCAAAGTTTTTCAACAGCAAAAGTACAGAATAAAATTTAAAGTATTTTTTTAAGTTGAGTCTTTTAAAAAATATTTTATTTATTTTTATAGAGAGGGGAAGGGAAGGAGAAAGAGAGATAGAAACATGGATGTGTGGCTGCCTCTCACATGCTTTCATACTGGGGACCTGGCCAGTGACCTAGGCATATGCCCTACACTGGAAATTGAACTGGCGACCCTCTGATTCGCAGGTCTGCACTCAATCCATGAGCTATGCCAGCCAGGGCAAAAATGTTTTCTCTTGATGTCTTGACACTTTCCATCCTCCTCCTGACTTCTAACCCTAATATCCCAATATTTTATCAGATGCAACTGATGTCTATTGTTGGTGATAACTGCCCAATCCTTTATTCTTTGCTTACTTTCTTATATGCTATGTGTAGAGAGACTGAGGTTTCTCTAGTATTCAACCTCTCAATATAAAGAATAAAATTTTCCCCCAGCTTTTTGTGAACATGGGTGAGATGTTTTCTGGTTAATGAAATATAAGCGGAAGTCATTATGTTAGGCTTTGGGAAACTTCTTCACGTGAAACAGACCCAGAGGCATAATCCCTTCACTCCTTTCCTTTCTTCCAGAAGTCCGTTCAAGGTGCTTGAGGCTGTGGGCTGGGCAGGGCTCCAACCTGTCCTGTGAACACAATGAGTGATAAGGGCCACACCTAACCAGAAAAAGGAAAGGAAATAAAAAGAACAAACAAACAAACTACAAAAGGCTGTTCTCTCCTGATAATGTTCTAATGCCAAATGGCTTTTTTCTGCATTTCTTTCTCTGTGACAGAATAATAAGGCCCTATCTTTTTAAAGCAAATGTCACTTACGTTTCCTGTGCAAGAAGCTAATCTGAATTCCTAGTTGATATTATCTAAGAACATTTAAAACTATAGTTATGTTTATTATTTTACATGACATCATAAAGTAGATATTCGGTTTTGAATTGCTCTTATTTAGTTAATGGTCTTTTTAAAGATGTTTTCACTTAAGTACATAGAGATTTAACTTTAATTTATGTTGCCTTATTCTATTGTATTAATGAAATGTCATTGATTTAACTTGTTAGATGCTAAGGTGGCGTCCAATACTTGTTTACTGAAATCAATGCAGAAATTATCATTGTGCAAGCATCTATATTTACATTGGTGGATACCTAGAAGTATAACTCCAAGGTTGAAAACTATGTGTATTGTAAATATTGGTATATATTTTGAAGCATCTTAACTAATTTCACTCTTCCCATATTAAGTGCCTTTTTCCCTACATTGGATATTATCACATACTTATAATTTTGTTCCAGAATGTCATGAATGTGAAATTACATTTTTTTGTATATCCAAGTTATTACTGAGTTTTAACATGTTTATTTTTTACAGCCATGTGTGTTTCTTATCAAGTAAATTGGTACATTAAATAATTAAAATACATCCGATGGGTTCTTTGTTGTTTTTAATAAACTCTTTGTATAGTGAGGTTATTAAAGTTTTATTTGTGGCAATATATTTGCTTAGTCTGTGGCAGAGACAATAGTTTAATGTGCTTTTTGTTGTAAATGTTGAAATCATTTGGTACTTTTCTTATCTCTCTATGCTTTGTTCCTTGAACTTCACACATTCCTCTTGCCTGTATGTATTTTTTCAACTTCGCTACAGTGCATTTTAAATAATTATTTCAGAGATAAATTTGGAAGAAGATACTCTATGGAAATTTCGAAGTACATGCTTTTATTTTGCTCTTCTATTTTAATTTACTTTAATTAAACTTGGGGTTTTAGTTTTAATCGTTATTTTATAGGGTCTTATTTCAAGATATTGTTGTTCCTTCTATACTTCATAAGAACTACAACCTTTATTCACATGTTTCCTTCTCTTAGAAAGCTTTTAGTAATTTGAAAAAAATCAGATATCTATATTCAGCCTGCTTGGCATTAAATAACCTTTTCAATACAAAAATTTATCTTGTCAGGTAACTCTGTTTTATTATTGAGATTTTATTATAATTTTAATTTTGTTTAAAATTTATTTGTATTAAATTTAGTGGAGTACATTGTTTTAACAGCACATATATTTCAGATGTATAACATTGTAATAACTGTATAACTGTATACTCAATTGTATATTCACAGCTCTCAGTCTAGGTTCTTTTCGTTACCATATATTTGACCCTCTTTTTCCTCCCTTCAACCACCTTCTTTTCTGGTAACACTGTTCTGTTGTCTGTATCTATGAGGGTTTTTTGTTTGTTTATTTGTTTTATTTGTTAATTTGTTGCCTTTTGTTTTATATTCCACCATGACAAAATCATATGATTATTATAATTTCCATCTGACTTATTTCACTTAGTATAACACCCTCAAGATCCAACTCTCCACAAATGCCAATAGTTTACTACTTTACTGGTGAACAGTATTCCACTGGATGTATGTGGCGCTTCTCCTCTATCCACTCATCCATCTAAGGACACAAAGGTTGTTTCTATGTCTTGGCTATTGTAAATAATGCTGCAAAGCACATAGGAATTTTTATTTTCTAGGTCTTAGCTTTCAGAACATTTCCTTTTTATTGCAGACTGCTCCTATTTTTAAAAAAGTCTCAAATATTTATGATGTCATTTATTATTTTGTTTTTAACTAATGTACATTGTGAATAAGTTAAAATATGTATTATATGGAAAATACTTTTAAGTTATGAGTTCTGTGATTGACATAAGGATAAAATAATTCAGTATTTAAAATGTGCTGAGAATAGTCTAGTATGTAGTTATATCTACATGTGCATGAATTCTGACGTTATCTTTATTCACTTTGCTGTCATCTTCATTGTTTGCCTTCTTACTCCTCCATTTCCCCATAAAAAAAATGAGAATCATATCTTTATAAAATTGCTGAGAGTGTATCTTCCAAGTTTCTTGAACATACCAGCAATATAAAATTATGTATGTTATCATCCATTATCTAATATTTATATTGAGTTTATTTTATGTAAATAGTTTGTGTGTATCATGAATAAATTAAAATAGATATTATGTGGAAAATATTTTTAAATTATGAATTTTTCAAATTTCCTCAAATATTTTTGATGTTATTTATTATTTTGTTTTTAACTAATGTGTATATTTCCTGATGCTATTCTATGTGCTCACTTCAGCCCTTTTCTTTTAAGAGATATGTTTCTGTAATATTCATATTCATGAAAGATAGACTCAATTGGTTATTATGGGTAGTCAGATTTGGTTTCCTTGGCAGTTTAATAAAATATTTGCAAAATAGAATAACCCATAAATGGGACGCATGCCTACGAGCTCCCTGTAAGGACGAAGTGGCAGCTTGGCCTACAGGTTTTGCTTTAAGGTGTTTAGATATAGAGCTTACCAAGAGTTAAGACTCCCCCAAATTCTCAAATGATGCTTGTTTTGATGTTGATGAATGTAAAGTATTTGTCCTTCACAGAGCTTTCTTTTCTTTAATTGTTTTTCTTTATACTATTATGGAATCTCTAGTGACCTAACTATTCTCTCACTCACATAGGTGGTGACCACCTGAGCAGCACATACTTTGTGTTCACACAGGTCTTAGGGTTAAATGTCTCTGTGGCCTGTTCCTCCCTTTGTTGATATTGAAATTAGGATTGAAGAGACAAGACTGCTTTTTTGAAAACAGAATTTAAAGCAATTTTTCTACTTTGGATTAATCATTTTTCCTGTGTGTTTGTTGATTTCACATGTTTAGTCTTTCTGGCAACATCCCCTCATTCTCGATAGCTTTCTTGCATACACTATGTTGAGAACTTTGGTTTTTCTCTCTGCTTTTTATGTAACTCTTTAAATTTCTTTATATAATAACTCATCATAACACTTGACACCTTATTACCAAGACTGTTAATTTAAAAAAAAATTATTGCAGATTATTTTAAGAAATATGGGAAGAGAAATCCCTGGGAGGATGAAAAGTAGATGCTGGTACTCTACATGTATATTCATAGCTGAGTCATTTGTAAATTGATATATTAGTATGTGTTTTTCCAACTCTGTAAACAACATGGTTGTTTTTAAAATTTTTATTTATTGATTTGGAAAGGAGAGGGGGAGAGAGAGAGAGAGACAGACAGACATTGATTTCTTATTCCACTTAATTATGCGTTCATTATTTACTTATTACATGTGCCCTGACCAGAGATCAAACCCATAATCTCTGCATATCTGAAGACCCTCTAACCAACTGAGCTACCTGGCCAGGGTCAAAACAACATAGCTTATTATTTTTAAAAAATTAAATACAAAATGCATAAAAATCACAAATTCCCTTCAATAATAAATATTGCTAAATTTTTATTATACCTTGCTGATCTGTTTTTAAAATAAGCCTCATTTTTTTAAAACATAATTGGAACTACATTTTGCCCTTTGTCTTATAGTCTAAGTTTTCCACTTTACGTATGAGCTTTTTATAACTTCATGCATGTGTGACTTTACATATACAAAAGGGAGAATCTATGATTTTTTTGTATTTCTGGTTATAAGGGTAATACCATATATTTGAAAAAGTTTGAAAAATACAGAAATATAAATAAATAAATGTAATCTATTAATATTTTTCTCAACAAAAATTGTTTCACTTTTTTGTATATGTCTACAGAATATTTTGTTTGCATACACTAAAATACACATATACTTGATATAATTATATATAGTGTTGGTTGGTGGTCTTACTTTACAACAATTTTTTTCTATCTTTCTAAATCAGTACATTAAAATATATTTAATTTCTGCCTTGGCTAGTGTGGCTTAGTGGATTGAACACCAGCCTCAGAACCAACAGGTTGCCAGTTCAATTCCCAATCATTCCCAATCAATTCCCAGTTCGAAGCCCGGGCTACATGCCAGGTCCCCAGTACGGAGCATGTGAGAGGCAACCACACACTGATGTTTCTCTCTCTTACTCCCTCTCTTCCCCTCTGTCTAAAAGTAAGTAAATAAAATATTATAAAAATAAAATATATTCAATTTCTTTTAAAAGCCACATATTATTTTATTACGATAACATACCACATTAACAAACTATTACCTTATTTATGGACATTTGGGTTGTTTCCAGTTTTTGATATTAACAACAATACCATAGTGAATCTTCATGTATTTTTATATTTGTATAGTGCAATCAGAATTTCTGTAGGACACATTTCTAGAAATGGAATTGCCGAGTTAAGAGAGGCATTTTTTATTATTTTATCAGATTTTGATAAATCTTCCAAGTGTAGGAGAAGACATGTTCTCTATCTTTCTGCTGTATAGTATTCCATTGTGTATATTTAATGTTTAACTTAAATTATGGCCATATAACAAATCAAAAATAAATAATTTTCTCAATAGTACAAATTTTCCATTTATTTTATGTCTCTGGATCTTTACTAATTTTCCATGTATCCAATATTTATTTGCCATTTTAGAAGGGTGGTTGATGCTTGAACAATCTTTGTGGTTTTGATGGAAATATTTCTTAATGTTTATGTATCACTTCCTAGTTTACAGAGTTTTCGGGAGGACTGCTGGAAAAGTTACTGATATGCCATTTAGAAAGAGAGATGCAAATATGCAAACATAAGTTAAGATATACTTCCTGGGCTCAAACATACACATGTTAGAAACAAAATGAGTAAGCAATTTCCAAGAAAGAAGATATGCTAATGTAGAGGAATAAAGAAAGGCTTATACAAAGGTAACATTTTTAACAGTGCCATGAAATAAATGGAATTACAATAATTTCGATATAGGAGTTGAAGGCTATGAGTTTTATTTTAACTAATAGTTTAATATTCAGTTATTAAATGGTCAATTAATCAAAATAATTAAATTTTGGCTTTGTGCATAAACCTAACCATCATGTGCATTCCCCCAGCACTTTATTGATTACAATCAGGAGATCTCCTTTACTTTCTGCTTTAAATGAATTAATTCTCGAAAGTTCAACAAATAAAAGCACAGATGCATTAGCCACACTGAGTATGTGAGGACAGATCCCAGGCAAAGTTCTTTCCATCAGAGGAAGCCTGATATCGTGGGAAAATGCAAATAATATCTCTTTAATATTTAATAAATATTAAAGAGATACCACAAAATTGGACTCAAGACCTACTTTAAACAATCTAGTAGCGATTTTTAAATCATTTCATCCCAAATATCACATTATTCATCAACAAAACAACCACTGTGAATAGCATGCCCTCTTCAGGTCTCTCCAGCTCAGGGACACTGTGAATTGGCCTTCTACTAAGTCTTAACAACCTGAGATCTCTGCTATGTTCCACGGTTATGCCATCTATCTCTTTTAGTTGCTCTATAAATTGTTATGCTTAGTATCATTTCAAAATATTCACACTTTAATAGGTCTATCCTTTTTGTTAGCATCCATCTTTTCTTTCTCTTAACTTACTTTTCTTATCTTTTTGTTTGTTTGTGTCATCATCACTTGAGGACAGTTTTTCATTGCTTTTAGAGAGAGAGGAAGGGGGGAGAGAGAGAGAGAGAGAGATGTGTAAGAGGAACATCTATTGGTTGCCTTCTTGTATGTACCACACCCCAGCTCGGGATTGAACTCACAGCCTAGATATGCCCCCTGACTGGGAATCAACCCACGACTTTTGGTCTCTAGGAGGATGTTCCAACCAACTGAGCCACACAGGCCAGGTGAATTTTCTTATTCTTAATAGGCCTTCTATTCCTATCATTTTCTAATGTATTTTCTCTAATTTATAATTAACTTCCCCCTGAAACTTAAATTTTTAGATAAATCTCTCTAGCCCTCAATAATTAAATGGGAATGGTAAATCTAAAGTGCCTGCAGGCCATAGCTTGGGTCATATCAATGCTCCCAATAAACTCGGCACTGTTCAACTTCAACTACGTCACCAAAGCAGTTACAACAGTGATATCTAAATCCTTTCTTTCTTACCCCTTGTTAGGCCCAGTCAACCCACTGTCTTTTCCAAACTGTAGCATGCTGAGTAATAGCACAGTTCTACCATAAGAAATTACCTTTTATTTCTACAGTGAACCAACTTTTCCATTTGGTTTGGTTTGAATACATGAAGGGAAAGCAGCTGTTAAAATAAGTAGCCTGTGTAAGAGTTCATTTTAAACATCATAATCCAACTAAATAAATATGCCATATTTTCTGAATAATACATGCATATAATATGTTAATCTTTTATAACATACCCTTATCAGAAAATAAATCTTATTAAGGCACAAGAAAGTTTTTGCATTTATTAAAATGGGTGAATCAATTTAAGCTTTCTTATGGTTTGTCAAATTTGTAAAATATTATATTTCTCTTTAGATAGAGTTACATACTGTGTAGCTCAGAGATAATCCCCATGGTCTTGGCATATGTTACTTAATTGTCTCAGAAGGAAGTGCCATAAATAGCATGCTGTCATCCCCCACAGGCACTGGCTCATCTGTCACAGTGGGGGCTCCAGACAGGGTGAGGTGCTCTAAGACATTTCTTAGTCTATGTAAATCACTGCCATTACTTCTTACCCCTTCCCAATTGGTCAATTATGTATAAACATGTGTTAATAAAAATTTGCCTCTGTGCCTCTAAGGTACACACCCATAAAGCTATGTGAGTATGATAAAGTATAAATGGCATACATTATTATCTGATTCAGCCTACCTCATAAATTATGATCCAAAGTGCTTCCATAGAAACAAAACTCCAGAAAAGCCTCTAATGCCAAATGCTTGGAGGAAAAAAAAGGGACCGAATGGAAAACAGTTTTTTCCAGTCTTTGTAACCCAGTGAAGAAAACACTGAGGTTTTTCTTTTTTCTTTCTTTCTTTTTTATAACATGGATTCTTTTTTTTTGAAGATTTTATTTATTTATCTTTAGAGGGGAAGGGAAGAGAGAGAGAGAGAAATATCAATGTATGGTTGCCTCTCGTGCATCCTCTGCTGGGAACTGGCATGTGCCTGACTGGGAATTGAATCACGGTTATTTGATTTGCGGGTCCACGTTCAATCCACTGAGCTACACCAACCAGGGCAAGGCTTTTCTTACAAGAAGAAAGAAAAATAAAGAATATTTTTAAATGTCATAAATGCCTTTTATAAACATTGTAACTCTTGTAATAGATAATAGAATCATAAAAACTGAAATCCTCTGTTGTAATAATAAACATAGTAGGAATAAGTAACAAAGATCTATCTATAAATGCATGGGTTTTACAAATTATTAAAAATATATTTTTGAAAAAAATAAATAATGATTTTCTAAACATGGGCCATACACATTTTAATTGCATTCTCTCAGTCAAACAATATAATGAATAGTATGATGCAAAGCTATTGATGTTTATTAGAGAAATATAATAAACATGTTGCAGATGGTACTATGGATTTAGAATCATAAGGCCTGAAGTAAAGTGTTCTCTCTTTGTGAGGGATGTATGACTTTGGACACATTATTGAGCTTTTATAAATATCAGTAACTTTAGCAAAAAAAAGTTTGATGATGTCAGTCCACCTCACAGAACTTAAAAAAAAAACCCAGAAAATTAATAAATAGTAAAAAATAGTTTGCATATGATCATTATTATTAGTTTTTAAGAGGAACTTCTAGTTTTAAAATAATCTTGAAAAATATATTTAAAGCTAATGATCATAAATTTATGATTAAATTTTGGGGAGGTATAAGTGTAAAGTGTTTTAAAAGTTAATTTCTAGTTTTTTAATTGACTCAATGGAATAGAGGATAGTAAATTATCCTTGAACTGAATTAAAATTGGAATTGTCATTATTGCTTACTATTGAACTATGAATTGTATCTGTCCTTGAAAAGTATATAACATAGAATAAGAGCTTACAATCAAAGTTACCACAGGTACCAAAAAAATGAAATGTCAGAATTTATTTATTTATTTACTCTCTCTCTCTCTCTCTCTCTCTCTTTCTCCCTTTCCTCTGCTTCTTTTTATTTGGGTACTTAAAAATCTGAAATGTCTTAGTCCACTGACAAAATTTGTTTCTATTTAAAGTAAGGTGGAATCCAGCAATGTGTACAGAATTGTCAACCCACAGATACTAATGGTACATCAGGACACATTCCAACATGTAATTGTAGAATCTGACTTGATACATGGTAAAATAATCTTGTAAACATTGGAATAAGGCCATATTACCATCCCCAAATCATTCAATCCTTCAGTTGACTTTTGGCAGTGATAGAATTTTAGAATTCTCTTTTGAGTTTAACAGATATGGACCAAGTATGTTATTAGTGTGCATATACATATATATATTGTGAAGATTCACATCACTCTACAGACTTGTACATAATCTATAGGAGTCAATTCCTAAAAAAATAGGCCACAGGCAGTCTAGTAAAACACAGGTATGTGTGAACCATTTAAGAGTCTCCAGAATATCTCTAGAATTTTAAGATCAAATGTTAGATTGAGAATGTATTTATTATTAAATGAAATAGAAGTGACTGTAAACAGGCTACATCCTAACAAGTGGCCTTGGTTTATCAGCCAAATCATCAATTATTATTTATGAACTATGAATATTGATGAACAATTAAGGAGAATATAAGAATATAATACTGACTATTGATAGGTAGTAGATAAACAAAAAAACAGAGCCCTGGCTATCTACTACTTTCCTAACACTGTCACATCATACCATGTGGATTTAATATAGTAGCCAAAGGACATAGCGCTTTTTAATGAGAAATTTTGAGTCCTTCTTTACACTTTCATTTATTAAACATTTTAACCTATGTACAACCAACATAATCCATTAGGTAGAGGAATATATATTATTATATGATAAAATTAATAAATGAGCAATGGAGAGGTTTTTATGCTCTCTGGTAGCTATAAATTTTCTATCTGAGCAATTAACTTGGAAATCAGTATTAAAAATTTTACTACGTAATCATATCTTGTATGAACTCAGGACTTTTATTCATTCGAGTACTATGCCACAACCTGCCTTCTACCTTCTTTACCTGTCTTCCTTCCCTTCATTCGTTCCTTGCCTCCTCCTGCTTTTCCAACTCTATACATTTATATAAATTCAATAAAAGTTTACCAGATGACTCCTATGCAACAACCATTGTGTCAGATTTGGAGAACAAAGCAATTAATAAAATAATCTACATTTAATGAGCTTTCATATGATATATAAATGATCTTTCATACTCTGAAACAGATTAGTTGATTTAAATTGAAGTGTTTTACTAGAAAGAGATAAGAGTCTTATTCTATAATAGAATTCAATAATAGACCAAAGCTAATAAACACATAGTTATAGAATAACTAATATAAGATGTTGCTGTGAAAACTGAGTGGTTCTCCATTACCATTACAAAGTATTGGAGAAGCATATTCTAGATTTCAGAAATGTGACCCATTTCAAGCTAAATCAATTTTAAAAAATTGACATAATAGATTTTGTAGTGAAATTGAAGAAACTAAAAGCAGAAAATAATTTTAAAGCAAGCAGATTAGAATAGAAAAGAAGATTACATAGAAGAAGATATTAAAGTACACTTCTCAATAAAAATAAGGGAGAGTTAAAACTATTTCAAGTACTACAAATAATAATGATGATAACTGTGTACCTAGTAATTGCATCTCTTAAGATATAAAGTGTTATGAAGATATACAGATAAAATAAAAAGAGAGGTTACTATCAATAAATTTTCCTTACAGAAACTTCTACAGAATTTATTCAAAGAAAATAAAAATAATCTTAAAAGAATGGCATTAGATGCAAGAAAAGAATAAGTTGGTAAGCAAATATATAATTAGGAAATATTTTTAATAATGATAATAAAAATGTCATCTAATGTGGTATTAGCATATTTACATATTTTAACAGACAGAACTCAAATACTGGTATGATACAGCATGCAACTTGAAATGGGGGTACTCTTAGTTACAATATTGTGTTATTAAGATATAAAAGTAAATTGATTTTTTAATTTTCAACACTATTACAGATGGCTCCCATTTTCCCACCTCCACCAAGACCCACTCCAGTCTCACCCACACTCTTTCATTCTGAGTTCTATCAGTCTGTTTCATATATCCATGCCTCTGGTTTTACTCTGTTCAACAGTTTATTTTGTTCATTAGATTCCACATATGGGTGAGATCATATGGCATTTGTCTTTCTCTGACTGGCTTATTTTGCTTAGCATAATATTCTCCAGGTCCATCCATACTACTACAAAGCGTAAGAGTTTTTTTTTTTTTCTTTTCCTTTCTTTTCTTTTTTTAATAGCTGTATAGAATTCCATTTTGTAAATGTACTACAGCTTTTTTATCCACTCATCTACTGATGAGCACTTGGGCTATTTTCAGACCTTGGCTGTTATAATTAATGGTGTTATGAACATAGGGGTGCTTATATTCTTTCTGTTTAGTGTTTTGGGATTCTGAGACCATATTCCCAGAAATGGGATCACGTATTTATTAGATGTGGCCAAATCTTAAGAGTAACCATTATATGACTATAGTTTGTTACTTCCAAATCAATAGAGAGAAGAAAGTAGAAAGAAAAAAAAGTAACACAAGTAAATATCAATAAATGGAAAGTTACAAAGAACTAATGGATTATAAAGGAATGTAGAAGTATTGAAAGAGTAATATTAGAAACAAGTTCAAACATATGAATAATTTCAATAAATATACACGCACTAAATTTGCCATTTATAAGACAGTGGTTACCACATTATAATTTATTAAAATCAAGATGCATGCTATTTAGGATGTATACATTGAAGAGTTAAAATTATTTAAACTGTATTAACACAAATATTATTGAAAAAACCCTGAGGTAGCCATATTAATATTAGTCAAAATTGACTTTAAAATAAAAACATTTAATGGAGAGTCACTACATAGTGATAAAAAATATTTATAAGGAAAACAAACAATTTTTAAACTTGAATATTATCCTTATGGAATAAAAAACATAAATCAACTGATTTTAACTATAAAGATAAATTATAAGTTTTAAATCATAGTTTGAGGGTTCAAGAGAACTATTTCAATCATTGATAGGTTAAACATAAAATAATGAACACGGTTGTAGGATAATATTTGAACCACATATTTAATAACCTAAATTGAATGAACACAGACATATGAGTATATACATATGTAGATAGTTTGTATGTTTATTCAATCTAATTTATTAAATATGTGATTCAAACATATTCCATGTTTAAGCATTAGGATATGTCTGTCTGATTTATATACCTATTTCCCTACCTGTCTATATTAGCAATGAACAATGAAAACTAAAATGAAAAAAATAATAATGCTGTGTGCAACAGATGATGATTGCGCAACAGATGATGATTGCAACAAATTTTTCTCAAATATGTTTAGAATATTTATATAAAGTGGCCACTCAGCAGTCCTCAGTAATGGAAAAAGCCTACAGACATAACAAATACAAAGTACAGTTAAGGTGGAAATCATTAAAGTTTAAATTTAAAAATCTTCATGCATGTGGTAATATAAATATTTCCAAATAACTCATGTGCAAAAATAAGTAATCATAAAAAGAATTTAAAAGAGTTTGATAATAGTTTATAAAGTGAAAACCAAAAATTAACTGTGTTTTTAATGTTAACAGTGAACAATTGGAAAATGAATTAGAGAGCAAGTCTGTTTCTAATAATATCATAAATGTGTCCTAAGAAATATATAGGACTGCATTTAACATTAACATTTAGCATAAATTAATATATAGTAGCTATATATATCATATCTAGGGTAATTGAGCAAAAGGTATATAAAATTGAAATTTATAGCATCAAATACATTTATTAGAAAATAAATAAGGATGAAAATTAAATGAGCTAATGTCCTACTTGAGCAGTGAGAAAAAGTAGAACACAGAAAATTAAACTTAAAATTTTAAGGAAAAATGAGGTAAAGTAAGGGTAGTATTAGAAAGCAAAATAGAAAAAATGACCACATGGAGGGTCAAGAAAGATAACATTTGTGCTTCATAAGATTTAGTGAAATAAGCAAACCATTACAAAATTAACCAAGAAAGAAGACAAATAATCATATATCAGAAAAATGGGACCATAAGTGGTATAAACAAGTAGAGAACATTATTAATAAATTTACTCTATTCTGAAAACCAATACAATGGGAAAATACAAGGAAAGATAACATTTACCAAAGCTAAATTATATATATTTAAATCAATATTCTTACGACTAGTTAAGAAATAGAAGTGGTCATTTAAGGACCTTGTGAGAAAACCTCAGCTTGCAATGGTTTACAGACAAATTCTACAATTTCAATGAACAGATAACTACAATTACATGAAGAAACAAGGTAGAATACTTCATAATCATTTTGATTAAGCCAGTATAGTCTTAAATTCCAAACCAGTCAATGCTAGCATGAGAAAAAAAATGTACAGGACAATCTTGCTGTGAATGTAAGTCAAAATTCTTTGTATTCAGAAATCAAATTCTATAGTTTAAAAAAAATGATTATCAATCATAAGCAAGTTTTATCACAGGACTTGTGATTAAATGAGTTTAATCCACAGGTTGGATTAATATTAAAAATGTTATAATGTTAATATACCACATAGATTAAAGGAGAATAAAGCTATGAAAATCACCATATCACAAATTCAAAAGAAGCAGGAAAATGTATTTGATAATATTCAACAACTATTTATCACTAAATGTCTTAGCAAAGTAACCCATTAAAGATATCTACCCCTCAAAAAACAAAATTCTCAACTGAAAATATTTGCAGGATTTTCTTTAAAATAACATTAGCAAATAAAGATATCCATTATTACCACTTTTATATAATTGTATACTAAATAGTCTAGCCAGCACAGAAAAAAGAAAATAAAAGAAAAATGGCAAAAGCAAGCTTTCTTGTTATCCTACACACTAGTGTCCATTTTTTCTTCTCACTGTGCCTGCAACATTTAGATGACCTTGGGTCATATGGGTCTCTGTTCCAACTCAATGCCTTGCACTGGCCTTGTCTGCCACACTCCTTGAATAGTTTAAAAATTCAGTGTCCAGAATAGAATTAAAGACATGGAAATAAAGAACAAATTGACAGTGACCAGAGGAGAGAGGGAGGAGGATAACAAGGGAAAGGAAGGGCAGGGACAAGCCAAGGAACACTAATAGGGGAACTCATGGGCACAGACAATTTGGAGGCATTGACTGTGGGAGTTGGGGCATGAGGCAGGGAGAGCAATGGGGAAAAAGTTGGGACAACTGTAACTGAACAACAATAAAAAAAGAAGGGGAAGGGGTCACAGGAACAAATATAAAGGATACATGGACAAAAACTAAGGGGGGTAGAAATGGGAGGGAGGTGGGGAGCACTAGCGGGGTGGAATGGGATGAGAGTAAAAGACAGAAAACTGTACTTGAACAACAACTAAAATAAAAAAAAAACATTAAAAAAAGAAAGAATTCTAACAATGTTCTTAAAATAATAAAATAAACCTCAACCTCCAGATTGTTACTGGGTCTAATTCTCCCTGTTCCTATTGTTACTGCTATGTCAACTCCCCCTTAGGGAAAGAAGCCTGTTACAGAAACCCATTTTAACTGAACTCAAACAAATGGGCTGTAGGCTGGGCTTCACCCTGTAGAAATAGTGAAAGGCACAATAGCAGCTTTGAAATTGCAATCTTTTAATTTTCTTTCTAGCCTTAATATTCATGAAATAGAATAAACAAATGCTTAATTCCATATTTTACAAATAATAGAGATCCCTTTCCCAATGGAAGGCAAAAGTGGCGTGTCAGTTTAGATATTATATAACAATTTTCTGAATGCTTCTCTCTGTTGGAAGCAATATGAGGAGAGGGAGGTTGGATTGGTTAGCTGGGACCAGACCACAAAGACTTGCAGAGGCAACCTGAAGGAATTTAGATCTGTATTTTCAACTTGAATGTTTATGAAAACTTCCGACTTTATCTTTTAGTAAAAAATTATCAAAACTCTCCCAATGTTAGCTGATTTCATTGCAATTTTTCTTAAATATGTACAACTATAAAACCAAGTTTAGTGTCATTATATTTATAGTGCTATGAAAGCAAAAAAACTATATAAATTGCTTTAAAGTAAAACTGCAAACTAAACCAAAAATAATATAAAATAATATTTAAATAAAAAATAAATGAATGAAATCAGTTCAGGCAAGGGATTACAACATAAGAAATATGATAAATGCTATGGTTGTTTATATGTAAAACCTAAGAATATTTAGTCAAATTATTAGTAATAAGAAATTTTAGATATCCTTAAGATAAACATACAAAAATATAAGGAATTTCTATTCAATAGTAACTAATACAAATATCTTAAAAATAAATACAATTTATTTTGTGACCATACTCATTCATTTCTGTGAGCATCCGGATTCAAAAGAGTTCACTGTTTTGAACTCTGCATCTGATCAGTTGACTGTCTCCTTGCCTCTTGTTCTTTTTCTGGAGTTTTGATCTGTTCTTTCATTTGGGCCAGAAGTAAAGACTAAACAAACTGAAATAAAGAAAAATATAAAGGGAACCAACAGTGAAAGGAAGGAAACTGGGACTCGGATCAATGATTTGAAACAAAAGGAGAAATAAACATTCAACCAGAACAGAATGAAGGAACATTTTTAAAAATTAAAAAATAAAAATTAGGAGAAGCTTAGGAACCTCTGAGGTGACTTTAGACATTGTAACATTCAGATCATAGCAGGGCCAGAATAAGAAGAGGAAGAGCAAGTAATTGAAAACTTATTTAAAAAAATAATAAATGAAATATTTCCCGATCTGGTGAAGGAACTAGAAAAATGCAAGTCTAGGAAATTCAGGGAGTCTGAAAAAGTTGGATTCAAGGAGGACTACACTAAGATGTGTAATTAAATTATCCAAGACTGAAGATAAAGAGAGAATCTTAAAAGCAGAAAGAGAAAAGGAGACAGTTACCTAACAAGGAGTTCCCCTAAGACTATCAGTAGACATCTCCAGAGAAATCTTACACACAAGAAAGGGCTGGTAAGAAGTATTCAAAGTCATGAAAGGCAAGGACCAACATCCAAGATTACTCCATCTGACTTCCAGCCAAGACGGAGGTGTAGGTAGACACAGCACACCTCCTCGCACAATTGCACAAAAGACAACAACAATTTAAAAACAAAAAACAACCAGAACTGACAGAAAATAGAATGGTATGGAAGTCCAACAACCAAGGAGTTAAAGAAGACACACTCATCCAGACCATTTGGAGGGGCAGAGATGAGCAGCCAGGCGGAGAGGACTCTGGGTGAGGTGGTGGATTGTGCAGCTGAGCTTTCGAGGCTGCAGCTGGCCAGCAAGGTGGCAGCTGGTGAAGTGGGTAGTCCAACATTTGCATGCAGATAAACTGGGAGGAACACCTGGGGAGCAGAACAGACCATGCAACCCAGGGCTGCAGTGTGGGGGAATAAAGCCTCAAACCACTGATTGAAAATACCTATGGGGGTTGAGGCACCAGCAGGAGAAACTCCCAGTCCCACAGGAGAGTTTGTTGGAGAGACCCACAGGGTCCTAAAATGTACACAAACCCACCCACCCTGGAATCAGTACCAGGAGGGCCCAATTTGCTTGTGGGAAGTGTGGGAAGTGACTGAAAACTGGCAGAGAGTGGAGCAAGCACCATTGTTCCCTCTCAGACCCCTCCCCCACATATTGTGTTGCAGAACAGCGAAGTGGGTTGCTCCACCCTAGTGAACACCTAAGGCTCCCCCCTCACTATGTAACAGGTGCATCAAGACACAAAAAAATGGCCCAAACAAAAGAACAGATCAATGCTCCAGAAAAAATACAACTAAGTGACAAAGTGATAGCCAACCTATGAGATGCACAGTTCAAAACACTGGTTGGTAATCAGGATGCTCACAGAATTGGTTGAATTTGATTGTAAATTAGATTTAAAAAAGAAGGCTACACTAAGTGAAATAAAGGAAAATGTACAGGGAACCAATAGTGATGGGAAAAAAAGTGTGACTCAAATCAATGGTGTGGGCCAGAAAGAAGAAAGAAATGAAACATCCTACCAGAAAAAAATGAAGAAAAAAGAATTCAAAAAAACAAGGAGAGACTTAGGAACCTCCAGGACATCTTTAAACATTCCAGCATCCAAATTATAGGGATACCAGGAGGACAAGAAGAAGAGCAACAGTGGAAAAGTTATTTGAACAATAATAAAAGAGAACTCCCCCAATCTGGCAAAGGAAATAGACTTTCAGGAAGTCCAGGAAGCTCAGAGAGTCCCACAGAACTTGGACCCAAGGAGGAACACACCATGGCATATCATAATTACATTACCCAAGATTAAAATGAAGGAGAGAATTCTAGAAGCAGCAAGAGGTTAGGAGACAGTTACCTACAAAGGAGTTCCCATTAGACTGTCAGCTGATTTCTCAAAAGAGACCTTATAGTCAAGAAAGGGCTGGAAAGAAGTATTTGAAGTCATGAAACACAAAGACCTACATCCAGATTACTCTATCCAGCAAAGCTTTCAGTTAGAATGGAAGGGCAGATAAAGCACTTCTCAGATAAGGTCAAGTTAAGGAGTTCATCATCACCAAGTCCTTATTATATGAAATGTTAAAGGGATTTATCTAAGAAAAAGAAAATTAAAAATACAAATAGTAAAATGACAGCAAACTCACAATTATTAACAACCACACCTAAAACAAAAACAAAAAGCAAACAACTAGAATAGGAATAGAACCACAGAAATGGAGATCGCATGGAAAGTTATCAGTGGGGGAGTGGGGGAGTGGGTGGGGAGAGAGGGGGAAAAGGTACAGAGGATAAGTAGCATAGATGGTAGGTAGAAAATAGACAGGGGGAGGGTAAGAGTAGTATAGGAAATGTAGAAGCTAAAGAACTTACATGTACGATTCATGGACATGAACTAAAGGCAGGGAATGTGGGTGGGAGGGGTGTGCAGGGTAGAGGGTAGTGAAGGGGAGAAAATGGGACAACTATAATAACATAATAAATAAAATATATATATTTTAAAATAGCAAAAAAAGAATATGAGTATGGAAGATAATCTACATAAAGGAGAGATAACACAGTGCCCAGAAGGAACTATGTATTCCAGTAATTATAGCTATTGTATGTTTTCATTTACTAACTTATGAGACCATGGTTCTTTATGCTTTAGTTAACCAATGTGTGGCAGCTTACCAACAAATTTTGTAAGAAAATCATTACAACTACTAATGTTGGATGATCTATGCTGAGTTTTAGGATGACAGAATTTTTTGGTCTCCTATTTTCATTGGTGCCTCTAGTTTCTGTCACTATGAAGTATATCATAGAGTAATTTATACCATCAGGTCAATTTGGTAAATTACAATCAAGAATATTAGAGGGATAAAAGTACATATTTGAAAAGTTGTTGAGTGTACTAATTGTATTCTTTAAATATGACTTCTGGATTATTGCCACTACTAACCACAAATAGAAAACCTCAACAGAACCTTTCTGTAGGATAGAAATGATTACTCTTAGTTATCAGAAACCTACTAAAATTTACTTCCAGCCATCTTGAGAATGGAATTAAACAGACTTTTGCAAACACAGGGCCGTGGTTAGTATCTTAAGCCTGTGCTGTCATTGATCATTTGTGTACATTTCCTTTGAGAAGCTATCCCCTCAATAAAATTTATTCTTAAAAAAAGTTTACTCTGTCCAGCAAAGCTATCATTTAGAATGGAAGGACAGATAAAGTGCTTCCCAGATAAAGTCAAGCTAAAGGAGTTCATCATCACCAAGACCTTATTATATGAAATGTTAAAGAGACTTACCTTAGAAAAAGAAGATGATCAAAACTATGAACAGTAAAATGACAACAACCTCACAACTATCAACAACTGAACCTGAAACTAAAACAAAAGCAAAAGAAACTAAGCCAACAACTAGAACAGGAATAAAATCACAAAAATAGAGATCACATGGAGGGTTATCAGCAGGGAAAGGGAGGGGGAGTGGGGAGAAAAGGTGCAGGGAATAAGGAGCATAATTGGTAGGCACAACATAGAAGGAGTGGGTAAAGAATAGTGTAGGAAATGGAGATGCCAAAGTACTTATATGTACGACCCATGGACATGAACTAAGTGGGTATGGATGCTGGAGGGAAGGGGGTGCAGGGCAGAAGGGTATAAAGGGGAGGAAAAGAAGTGGAACAATAAATAAGAGAATAAGTAGAATAAGAATAAATGCAAAAATAAGTAGAATAATCAATAAAATATACCAAAAAAGAATATTAAAAACCAAAACTGAAAAAAATAAACTCAATAAATAACAAATAAATACAATTAATAATTATTAAAATTATATAAGCAATTTAGGTTAGCAATTTAAATCAGTTTTATAATAAATAAAATTAAAACAAGTCATTTAAAAATATATTGTAATCCAGGAAACATCCTACTTAGTAGTACTGCCAACAATAATAAATATAGTACAGGAAATGGGTCCATGATTAAAAGAAGTTAAGGCAACATGTTCTCTGCTAACACCATAATTTGCTTTATGATCATACATTTCTAGAGAGCCACAAAAATAACTTTGAAGAACAAGACAAGAATGTCTGCTTTAATCAGTTCCATTCAACATAGTATTGGAAGTCTTAGCCAATACAGTTATCAGACAAGAAAAAGAAATAAAAGGCATCCAAATTAGAAAGTAGGCATTAAAGCTGTCACTGTTTGCAGATGACATCATAGTGTACATAGAAAACCCTATAGACTCCACCATAAAACTTCTCAACCTAATAAGTGAATTTGACAAAACAGTGGGATACAAAGTCAATATTCAGAAGCCAAAAGCATTTTTTTATATATCAAAACTGAAATATCAGAAACAGAATCAGGCAAAAAAAAATCCTCATTTTCTATAGTAATAACAACAAAAAAATAAAGTACCTAGGAATAAGCTTAACCAAAGTGTTGTAAAAGACCTGTACTCAGAAAGCTACACAGCACTGAAGAAAGAAATTAAGGAAGATAGAAATAAATGGAAGCATATACTGTGCTTATGGGTTAGTAGAATTAATATCATCAAAATTCCCATACTACCAAAAGCAATTTACAGACTACATGCAATTAATATTAAAATACCAATGGCATATTTCACAGATATAGAACAAATATTTTAAAACTTTATATACAACTACAAATGACCCCGAATAGCTGCAGCAATCTTGAGAAAGAAGAACAAAGTAGGAGGGATCACGATACCTCATATCGAACTATATTATAAAGCCACAGTAATCAAAACAGTCTTGTACTGGCATAAGAACATACACATAGATCAATGGAACAGGATAGAGAGCCCAGAAATAAACCTAAGTCTGTATGGTCAATTGATATTTGATAAATGAGGGCAGAAAGATAAAATAGAATAAAAATAATCTCTTCAACAGATGGTGTTGGGAAATCTATGTGCAAAAAAATGAAACTCAACCACCAAGTTACAACATGCACAAAAATAAACTCGAGGTGGATAAAAGAATTAAATATAAGTCAGGGTACCATAAAAGTCCTAGAGAAGAAAATAAGTAGGAAAATATCAGATATTCCAACTAGCAATATTTTCAATATGTCCCTTAGAGCATGAGACATAAAGGAAAGAATAAACAAATGGGACTGCATCAAAATAAAATTTTCTGCATAGCTAAAGAAAACATCAGCAAAATGAAAAGGGAACAAAATGTATGGGAAAATGTATTTGCAAATGACACCTGAGACAAAGGTTTGATATCCAAAATATATAAAGAATGCATATGACTTCACTCCAGGAAGACAAACAACACAATTAAAAAATGGGCAGAGGACCTGAATGGACACTTCTCCAAGGAGGACACACAGGGGGCCCAGAGGCATATGAAAGGATGCTCAGCATCACTAGCCATCAGAGAGATCCAAATTAAAATCACAGTGAAACACTTCACATCAGTCAGAATGGCCATCATCAACAAATCAATAAACAACAAGTGTTGGAGAGCATTTGGAGAAATGGGAACCCTAGTGCACTGTTGGTGGGAATGCAGACTGGTGCAGCCACTGTGCCAAACAGTATGGAATTTCCTCAGAAAACAAAAAATGGAACTGCCTTTTGACCCAGAAATACCACTGTTGGGATTATACCTAAGGATCCTGAAACACCAATTCAAAAGAATCTATGCACCCAAATGTTCATAGTAGCAAATTTACAATAGCCAAGTGTTGGAAGCAACCTAAGTGTCCATCAATAAATGAATGGATCAAAAAAAAAAAAAAAACTATGATGCATTTACACAATGGAATGCTATACAACAGAAAGAAAGAAGGGGCTCCTACCCTTCATGACAGCATGGATAGAAATGGAGAGCTTTATGCTAAGTGAAATAAGCCAGGTGGTGAGAGACAAATACCATATTCTCTCACCTATATGTGGAACCTAATCAATAAAACAAACAAGCAAGCAAAATATAACCACAAAAAATGAAATAAAGAACAAACTGACAGTAACCAGAGGAAAGAGGTGAGAGGGATAACAGGGGAAAATAGGGGAAGGGTTGTCAAGGAACATGTGTAAAGAACACATGGACAAAACCAAAGGGGTTAGGATGGAGGGTGCAGTGGGGAGCAGTAGGGGGAAAGTGGAGACAACTGTACTTGAACAACCATAAAAAAATAATTTGGAAGGAACAAATTTAAAGTAGCTATTAGAAACTTTCTGAATGTTTTCTATAAATGCAATACAAATACTTTAAATATTATTTATTCATAACACTATATGATAACATCTAGATTTGCCATTTAAAAATCAATGAAGTCATATAGGTTATATATATGTGTGTGCATATATCTAAAAAGGTTGAACAAATAGAGTAATAAAGCAAATTAATGGACAGATTTCAATATGGTAAATATTTCAACTTTTCCCACAGTGACACACATATATATATTTACATATGGATTGAGAATTAACTACAAATAAGTGTTAAATATACATATTTTAAACTTAAGCAGAAAATACAGGTGAATTTTTCCACTACTTCAGGATAGTAAATACTACATCTAAATACATATAACCAGAAAATATGATGAGTAGATTTGATAGCTTTAATAATTTCCATCAAACCAGAGTCATCATGAATAAAGTGAAAATATAAAGACAGAGAGAGCTGCCAGAGCTGCCAGAAAGGAGGGGGAGGGGGAACTAGATGAAAAGGGAGAACAAATTAGCCAAAGAGCATTTATGCTTAACTCATAGAAACATAACATCGTGGTAATGGCCAGAAGGAAAGTGGAGTGGGGGCTTCATAGAGGTGGACCAAGCAGCAGGGATGGGGACATCTGTAACAGTGTAACACTAAAAATAAAGAAAAAGTAAAGGAGTGTAATCATGTGTAATAATATAACTCAACAGTATTAGTATCTAAAATATAAAATAAAACATATAAATAGAATTAGTTGGAAAATTAAGAAATCTAATGATATCAAATATGACTTATTAGAAACGCTTATAATATCTGGCACATAAGGAATATTATATATGCAAGTGCTGTGAAATAAATGAAATGCAAATTACAGCAGGGCCAAGGATGAATACCAATGCCAGACTAGATTTGTTTTTCTACAGAACAATCAGTGGTTGGGAAAATGAAGTAAACTTTGACAAAATAGGGAAGTCAGGAGAGAAGTCAAATTTGTAGATAGTAATTGTCATGATTGACATTTTTAAGTTTGGGTTGATGTCATAATATGTAAGAAAATGCGGAGCAAAAGTCTTTGAAGGCTCAGGTGTGGCAATTGACAGAGTTATAGTTCCAATTCATTTAAGTGTACTTGGAGTTGTTTTGACTCAGGTGCTATAGACCTCATTTTCTCACAGGATAGTCACAGTTGCCTGGGCCCTGTCTGAATGGTGTCTCCCTTTGCCTACGTGTCCGTTTTAAATGAAAATTTATACTGTCAGCCTACACAAGGCAACACACTTTCAGTCTTTCCACACCATATTCTCAGAAGGGTTTATACATTTTGAAAACTAATATGTAACATTCTCAAATGGAATGCTTATATTAATCAGAAAAAAATGTCAAACAATTTTGAAATGAAATGCTCTAAGAATAGTCATTATATGTACTCAGTGTATCATTAGTGATACAGTATCAGACTTTTTCACTTGGAAAATGATTTACAATAACATATAATTAATTGACAGTAAATAGTGGAAAACTCTACCCTCTTCATCAAGAACAAAGCCTTGTTAGAGTTCTATTGCTGGAATAGATGAATATTTTAGAATCAAGATCATGTGCTACAAGTTTCATTTGTAAGTAACATAGCTATAATATGCATTCCAACATGTCATGGAATTTTGCAAAACTTTCTATGTCCATTAACTATAGATTATTGTGTTGTAACGTAAGATCCCATATTTGCTGGTATGCACTATAAAGACTTTTATATTAAGCGGTCCCATTGATTAATACGGATGGGGGAGAAGGAGGTATTCTGATTGGACAGATTCCATCTTTTGAAGCCTTGAGTATTTGGCCCAGTTTTCAATGTCAAATGTAGGCTATAATTTATTCAGGCTCAGCTTTTGTTCTTTCCCACCCCTAACCTTAAAAACTACAGGGCAATATAAAGCATTTGAATTTATTAGCATTCATCAAAGAGTATATTTGGCAGCATTTTATCACAAAAGCTGACATTGGCATATATAAAACAATACATGTGCAAGCCTGTAAAGAAAGGAAAATTGAAGGGAATGTTTGTTATATAACTTAAACTGTTTTTTTTCTTTTCTGGATCAAATAAAATTATAGAGGCGCCATGCAAAGTACTGTTGCTGAAGGCCATCATAAACTTTGGTTTTCATGGTGTTATGTGGTATTTTCACTATGAAAAAAATTCCTTCTGTATTACCAAAATATTGAGGAAGCCTGGGAAAAAGACTTTTTTTCCAATTAAAAAAGAGTATCTATAAAATACGTTTTTAAAAAGTAGATGTAGCTGAAATTTAGACGTCTTGACTATTCTGAAACCATGTGCAATAAATATGTATTATGTCATATAGTTGTCTCTAGTTAATATATTTTAAAAACAAGGAGACATGTCTGTATGTAATGCCAATTTATTTTCATGTATCTTAATAAAAGTTAGTATGCAAATGGCCTGCATATGGTAAAACAAATTGGTAAACAACATGTCACTCATCCATTGCTTTTGACTCAAATATACTTTTATGTGAGAGGAAAAACTAATTTCAAAATTAACATACCCTGGTAACTTTCTTATATATTTGAGGCTTATTTGAAAAAATAACAATTCAGTAAAATTGAACACCTGAGTTACAACTGTGTTGATCTCCCATAAGAACATCTCCAAATTTGGCAATATCTATGTTTTACTAAACCTTTCAGTCAGAGGGTCAGATGTAGGAAACATCCAAACCTGTAGAAAATTCTTATGAGTTTACCTAAGAAAGACTGACAACGTGTGCCAGGGAGCAAGATCTCAAATTCTTAGTAAAGTAACAGTTTTACAGCTTCTTTTTTGCATTTGAAATTAAGAAAGTAAAATAAGGAAGATTACATGGAGGTGGGGGGAAATGGGGGGGGATTGGATTACAAAATAGTCAACAAGATTATGTGGTCACTGGAGAGTTAATACCTCTTTCAAGAGGTATTTCTTCTCGTATTTCAAAGGTGTGTTAACCTAGAAGCACTAGAAAAATGATAAGGGCTGGCTTAAAATCTTTCACTAAAGAAGTTATAAGTCTGGAGCATGACTACCCAACATAACCTTCCCAGTCAGGAATGAATTTATGATCAGATCACCCTGTAAAGTTATTGTCCATAGAACCCTGTTTTTTCCCATCCATATATTTAACCAGAGAGTAGTTTTAGTTCTCTCTCTCTTTTTTTTTTAATTCTCATCCCAGGACATATTTATTGATTTAATGAGAGAGAGAGACAGAGAGAGAGAGAGAGACAGAGACAGAGACAGAGACAGAGACAGAGACAGAGATTGGTTGCCTCTAGTGTGCATCCCAACCAGGGATCAAACCTGCAACCTAGGCATGTGCCGTGACTAGGAATTGTGCCCACAACCTTTTGAAGCACAGGATGACACTCCAACCTATTGAGCAACTCAGCTAGGCTGTTCCTGTTTTTAATTGTGAATTAAACAATATATACTTCCATCAAAACAAAATAAGCATAAAAAGTAACTCAGCCAGTTGTTCTGATTTTTATAAACTCCTTGACTCATACAGAATAGGTTGCAATTCCTTCTTGAACCTGTTATTGAATTGATGTTATGTCCTTTCATATCAGAGGGCATATGTCAGTTTATGGTGTCCCATTATTGGAGATGCTAAATTCAATCATTTTGCTCACGTAATCCAAAGATTTTTCCATTTACTAATTCTTTTTTTCTCTTTGTATTAACATGTAATCTGTGGGGATATATGCTGAGACTGTGTCCTATTCTCCAAGTCATTCACCAATAATTTTAGCATCTATTTGCAATTTTCACTTAAAGTAATCATTTCTATATTTATAGTAAGGTAATGATGTTCTATCTCTATTATTCCCTTTATATGCATTAGTAATCTGTTAGGAAAAGCCTCCACACCTCAAGTCACCCATTTTACTGTTTTGTTTTTAATACTAGTAAGAACTCATTAATCCTTTACTAAACTAATATCTTATAATTCATGTTTGCTAATGCTTGTTTAATAGCAAATTGTATCTAATTTGGCTAATGAAGGAAAGTCTCTTCTGGGTGACTTCTATGTCCCTTAGCATGACTGATCTGTTTTTGAGGAATTCAGTTTCTAACATAAAAGAAATGACACCTAGGTTAAAAAAATGAAACTCAGTTTGATCTTTGACTTACAAGGAATAAGAAAAAAAAACAGTTATCAATAGCATTATTGGGACAATTAGAAAATTTTGAATATTAACCATATACTAGAAATTAGTATGCATTAATGTTAACTTTCTTTACTGTGAACATTTTACTGTGTTCCTTTAGGGTAGTACTATTGTTTTTAGGAGATATATACTTAAATTTTGAGACATAAAACGTCATTATGCCTGTAAGTGACTCTCCAATATTTCAACAAATGTTTTAAAATATTAACAGTTGATGAACCTGGGTAAAGAGTAATTTTTTCTAGAGTTGGGAATATTTTTAAAATTGGAATAAAAATATAAAAATTTTATTTACATAATTATTGATTGGCATAGAAGCATAAATTTACCAAGGAAATGGAATGTGGTGGATGGCTGTAACTGTTTTTATACTGATTTGACCAAACAAGGACTTCAAGGCACAGGAAATCTATTTGGTTAATTTAGTTTGGTAAAAATTCAGTTCTAAAACAGCTAAAAAAACACATGTCTAAGTCCAAAAAATAAGCTATTAACCACAGAAGGAAGAAGAAAAAATGTGGTTAATTGAATTTTCAGGTAGAAAATCTGTTTATCTAAGAATGGTCTTCTTATATTTGTAAAAATAAATTTTGGTCATTATATTATATGTATATTTTCCTAACATAATAACTACATATGCTAAATATAATTGAACTTCTGTAATGTTCAACACAAAATATGAAGAAGATACGATGATTCCGGTAATTATGTACTGTATAAAAGAAGCTAGGCATTTTCTATATGAATGCATATCTTTCTCATAACACTAGGAATGAAGGTCATGAATGTTCCTTTTTACAAATTTGGTTAACTGGGTTCCATTTAATTAAGGTCTAATTTGGAAATTTCACCCATATTCTCAAGTACTCCTACAAGAGAAAAAAAATTATGGTGGCTTGGCAAACCATTAATGTTTTACTCTTTGAGAAAAGAAAAAATGCAAACTGAAATCAAGTTTCCCTATGTGATTGCTGAACTGTTGGTCTAAATGAAGCTTCCTGAAAAGAAAAAGTTAAGGTGTACAGCTATCAGTTAAAAATAGGAGATGTGTGTGTATATGTACATACACATATTTATCTATGTATTCTTAATTAATCCTCATAAACTCTAATAATATGGTAATGTGTGGACTAGTATTACTATTTTACAAATGAAAAGGCTTGAACAAAAGGAACTTAATCCCAAATATACTATTTTTTAAAAAAGTAAATTTATGGAGCTTTTAGGTCATCTGTGGTATTCTTCTGGAAGGAAAAAATAATAATAATATACAGGAGATATGGTTTACCTAGATGACAAAGCTACTTCCATCTAATCAAGGGTGAGCAACAGCACATTATTTAACAGAAAGAGCAACTACTACAAGATATATTAAATTGTTTGAAATATTAAGGTGGAAAAGAGTAATTTATAAGCACTGATTATTATAATACCACCATTAAAAGTAGTATGAAGAATTTGTTTTTTGGAGCACTGATTAAAATAAATGTATTTAAATTAATCATTGTAAAATTAATTTTTAATTACAAAAATTTATAATTAAAGAGGTAGAAACAACAGGTTGGCAGTGCATATTGGATATGCTGGAAATCAGAACGCATATGAAAGTAAAAATATCCAACTAAAATGTGCATGCCAATAAGTGACATGTTACTATCACTCTTAAAGCTCTCCTTCTGTAAATTCAGCTAAGCTGTATTTAGACTTCTAACCAAGATACTTTTTCCTAGGTTATCATTGCTTTTTGGTTTTAGTGTTACTTTTTTTTTTTGATAATTCTAGTTTAAAGAGTAAAATCTTGTTAACCAACTTCAAATTTTTATTTTTTAACATTTTAAAGTATATTTTATTGACTGTACTATTACAGTTGTCCCATGTTTTTCTCCCTCTTATTCATCTCCTCCCTGCACCTCCCCACCCTCCAGCATCGCCCCCCACTCCTTAGTTCATGTCCATGGGTTGTACATATAAGTTCTTTGGATTCTCCATTCCCTATACTATTCTCAACCTCTCCTGTCTATTTTGTACCTACCATTTACATTTCTTATTTCCTCTACCTTTTCCTCCATTCTCCCCTCCCCGTCCCAGCTGATAACCCTGCATGTGATCTCTATTTCTTTTTTTAAGTGTATTTTATTGATTATGCTATTACAGTTTCCCCCTTTATCGCCCCTCTACTCTGAGCCCCTCAACCCTCAATCATTACCCTCCTTAGTTCATGTCCATGGGTTGTACATGTAAGTTCTTTGACTTCTTTGTTTCCTGTACCATTCTTTACCTCTCCCCGTGTATTTTATGCCTACCAATCATGCTTCTTATTCCCTGTATGTATTCTCCCATTCTCCCTCCACCACAGAAAACCTTCCATTTGATATCCATTTCTTTGTTTTGGTTCCTGCTATAGTTGTTTGCTTAGTTTTTGTTTTCATTTTTTTAGGTTCAGTTGTTGATAGTTGTGAGTTTATTGTCATATTACTGTTCATCATTTTTGATCTTCTGTTTCTTAGGTGAGTCCTTCTAACATTTCATATAATAAGGGCTTGGTAATGATGAACTCCTTTAACTTCACCTTATCTGGAAAGCACTTTCTCTGCCCTTCCATTGTAAAGGATAGCTTTGTTGAATAGAATAATCTTGGAAGTAGGTCCTTGCCTTTCATGACTTCGAATACTTCTTTCCAGCACTTTCTTACATGCAAGGTTTCTTTTGAGAAATCAGCTGATAGTCTGATGGGAACTTCTTTGTTGTTAACTCTCTCCTTTCCTCTTGCTGTTTTTAAGATTCTCTGTTTATGTTTAATCTTGGGTAACTTAATGATGATGTGCCTTGGTGTATTCCTCTTTGGGTCCAATTTCTTGGGGAATCTCTGGGCTTCCAGGACTTCCTGGAAGTTTATTTCCTTCACCAGATTGGGGAAGTTTCCTTCATTATTTGTTAAAATAAGTTTTCAACTCCTTGTTCTTCTCCTTCACGCACCCCTATGATTGTGATGTTAGAGTGTTTAAAATTGTCCCAAAGTTTCCTAAGCCTCTCCTCATTTTTTTGAGTTCTGTTTCTTCATTCTATTCCAGTTGCATGTCCATTTCTTCCTTTTGTTCCAAATCATTGATATGAGTCCCGGTTTCCTTCCCTTCACTGTTGGTTCCCTGTATATTTTGCCTTATTTCACTTTGGGTAGCCTTCATTTGTTCCTTCATTTTGTGACCATACTCAACATCCTTATTACCAGTGTTTGAGCTCTGCAACAGACAAGTTGTCTGTGTCCTTGCCACTTAATTCTTTTTCTGGAGTTTAATCTGGAAAACTCATTTGGGCCATGTTTCTTTGTCTCAGTACACCTGTTATGTTGTAAGGGGGTGGGACCTTAGGTATTCACCTGGGCAAGGGAACCCTCTTTGCTTCGTTGTGGCACTCTCCATCTGGGTGAATGTTTCTTTAACATCTTGGTTGTCTAAGTTCCATGCAATTTGATTTTCTGGCACTTTTGGTTGTTTATCATTTTTGGAATGGCTGTTATCCTTCTTTTGGTTGTGCAAGGAAGCAAAGTGTTTCTACCTACACCTCCATCTTGGCCAGAACTCCAAAATTTTGCTTTTTAATCATGTTCTAGGACCACTGAAGATTGGCTATGGACTTTATTGATTGTATCAATGAGTTTTCTTGCCCTTTGGTTTGTTGTGGGGTTAAGTCATAAAATTACATGCAGAACATCATAGTGTTACTGAACCAAAGTAGGGTTCAGATGCCTGCTGCCATGAAAAGTCAAACTCTAGAGACAGTGGACAGAATTCCTGCTTCATTTTAAAGTACCATCCTTTAGAACCTGAAGTGATGCTAAGTAGTCATCCAGGTAGATTAGCTCGTTCCCAGCTGGGGACTGTCTTCAGGCTCCACCCACCAAAGGCTTCATGTAGAACCAGCACCACCACTGGCCATGCATCTTCTGGGGCCACAAGATACTATGCTTCCAAGCCAGAATGCTTGCAAATGCACCAGCAAATGCTGCACCAGGTCAGCAAGAGAGAGACTCTTTCTTGGAGGCCATAGGTCACGTGACCTTAGTGGTCACGTGACCCATAGAGAGGACAAGCCAGTACACTATCCAAGTGTAGGTCCCAAGCAGTGATCTACAAGCCAGAGTCCTGATCTCCATTTCTGTGATTCTGTTCCTGTTCTAGTTGTTTGCTTAGTTTTTATTTTTTAGGTTCAGTTGTTGATAGTTGCGAGTTTATTATCATTTTACTGTGCATAGTTTTTGGTCTTCTATTTCTTAAGTAAATTAATATTTCTCAGATAAGTCCCTTTAACATTTGATCTTCTATTTCTTAGATATGTCCCTTTAACATTTCATATAATAAGTCCCTTGGTGATGATGGTAAGTGTTTCTACCTATGCTTTCATCTTGGCTGAAGCTCTTTAGACCTGTTTAACATTTTATAAAACACTTAAATCGTTTACCTATGCATGTTTTTACATGATTGTGGGACATCATTTATAAAGTATATAATGTAGGATATTAATGAATAACAGGAAAGAGTATGTTCAAAGGAGTAAATAACATGAAACTAACATTTTGACTCTCACTGTAAGATAGTTTACTAACTGAGATACTAAAATTGAACAGACATCTAAGCATTTCCCTTTTCAGATCATCCCATTACACAGGGATGGACATATGTATTATATATATATATGCACACACACAGAGATATATATAAAAATATATGTGTATGTGTTAGACATATATATGATTGATATAATATTTAAAAATTTTTGCATGTGTTTGCTTGTATTAGGCAATTTTGTTTAGGAAAATACAAATATAATCTAAGAAAAATATATAATAATAATATTTTTAAACATAATAAGAAACTATAAGAATTTATTTATTTTTTAATTATAGAAAATAAAAAGACTAAGTGAGACATTTATGTAATTTAAGTAAAAAATTTTATCTCTTCAAAGTGAGTTCAAAATGAAATTAATTGGTGATTTAAATAATTACTCAATTATCTCCTTTTTCTCCTTTATGTTATTTTACTGTTATTATGTATATATAATAGAACATATATATTAGAATCTCTGGTAAATAATAATCAATTTTAGAATTTAATAATTTAACCATTACATTCTATTTAATATTTTTAACAGTTCAGTAGCTAAAGTGATAATATCTTGGGCTAACATTATTACCAATATGCTAAACGAAATATATACACAGATCAGATGACAATCCACAACACACCAAAGTCAAAGTCATAACTAAGTAAAAGCTTAAAGGTCTTATGAAAGGTCCACTGTTCTTAGACGTGAGAAGGGCATTAGGCATTGCCTTGTGGTATTTGGCTTTACGTTAGACTTGACCTTATGAAACAATACTAAGTGTTATTTCATAAATATTTTCCAATTTTTCTCTTTGTCTTTCCACTGTGTGCTCAGTTTCTGTTTCCAAATGCCAAAAGGTAAGTAGGAAACGAAATGTTGCTTCTTTAACATCACACTGATCATCCAGTTCTTACCCTTTAGTACGAGGTGTCATAGTAATGAATCAGAATGTACAGGTTTTGTGAAAAGTGATTGAGAAGTTAGAACAATGGTTGATAATATATGTGTATTCCTCTGTGTGAAAAGATGATGAATGAGATGGTGGCTTTTGGTGTTGAGACCTGAGTATTGCAGTGTATTTTGTTAATGTTGAAGAGGACAACATAAATAGGGAGATGGTGAAATATTCTGATAACACTGAACTATTTTGGTTAGTTAAAAACTAATGGGGTTTGGGAGATGCTCCAGATGGCTCTAATCATATGGGAGAATTGGGCAGCCCAGTGGCAGATGAAATTCAGTTTTGATGAATGTACAGGAAATAATGTTGAAAAGTTGTAATCTAAACTCTCCATGTATACCATGGGGTTTTGAACTTTTAAATTCTTTGAGGCAGAAGACATTCACTGGTACCATTACTGGCTCAATGAAGGTGTGCCCCAATGCACGTCCTTTTGGAAATAGCTGAGTAGATGCATGGATGTATTTATAAAAATGTTTAAAAATGCAAATAATGGGGAAAGCTGTTTTGAGACAGATAAAGAATGTTTTACCCATTGCAGCAGGATGGATTTCTTCTGGGTAACAAGTGAGAAGTGACAGAAATAAGAAAGTCACAGAAGCTTGTAGACAGAGTGACTTATTCCTGAAGATTGAAAGACAGGCTGACAATGGAGAACACATTTACATATGCCCAAACCTGTTAGTAGTATAAAGGTTTTCAATTTTGAGCAAGATTTGAACCATGGAGAATTTGATCTTATTAACAGGGCAGCCACGGTGGGGCCTTAACAATTAATAAATGAGTTTGAAGATTTGGCACTTGAAAGTTAAAAATGCTAGGCTTAGCTCTATCTGGTACTTGGTTGTAGGTGATAAGTTCTGAATGTGTATAGTTACAGTGTCTTTGAAATTTTTGTACTCTAAGAAAAAGAGTGATTATATTAACATATCGAAAGACCACACTTCCAATTCATCACAGCTGTGTAAGTAATAGGTAAGACAGCAAGGAAAGTATTAGATGCATACCCACAGATGGCTTTCAACTGAAGAAATTTAATAATAAATTGATCACACTATATTTTTAAGTTTGTTCTTAGTGGTAATCAGAGAACTGTCTCAAATAGTTTGTTTCTGACTCACATTTGACTAAAATGGGGAGAAATATTCTATAAATTTAAGGTTAGTTGATAAAGTTGACAGCTTTTTTTAAACTGAATGAAAGCATTTACTCTGTTCAGTGAAGGAAACATAAAACTATATTATTTTCTCAAGGGACTGAAATAAAATATTTTGATCTGTTAAAGAGAGTGAAAAGTATCAGGATAAATATTCTGTGAATACATTTTATAATTCATGAGAAACTAAGCTTTGCAAGTGATAGAAATAAAGATTGTACTAAGAAAAACAAATAAGTATGTATTTTAAATTATAGTACATATTTTATGATCACTAAACATGACTAAATAAGCTGAACTTAAATATGACAAATAACCCTAAAATAATCATATACTGCTACATCAGTGTCACACAAACCGTTCTTGGTATGTTGACAATGGCTGGACTTTTTCCTGACAGACTCTGTCTCTCTCTTTCTCTCTCTCCATATTTATGTATATATAAAACATATGGTCTTGTAGGGATAAAATTTTTCCTCTACCATTTTACGTTATGTTGGTTGGTCTAATAATTAAATAGATACGAAACGTTAACAGAAGAAAAACAAATTTAATTTCTTATATATATAGGGATCTCACAAAAACATTAGAGGCTCCCAGAGAGCTGTGTATGCCATCCCAAACTAAGAAGAGCTGGGTGGGGGTCTAAGTCTGCAAAGAGAAAGAAGACCATTTACAAGAAGACAGAGAGAGCTAATGTTTGCTAAACAAATATTTGCCATACCATGCAGGTACAATGGGACACGAAGGGAAACAAACAGGACCGGCAGAGCTCTATCCAGTTTACCACCCCTGGCCAGTCTATGTTGTTTTCTTGGTGATGTTTTCCTCCTGGTACAGGTCCCTGTATGAATTCTTTTTATCAGTTAAGGGGGAAGTAAAAGGTCTTGCTGAGTCTTCTGAGCCTTGACTATCTTCAGCACAAAACAATTTGTGTGCCAAAGTGGCATATTCTGAGAAGACTTGTCCTGAATCCCTTCATTATTTATATTTGTTTATTATAATTGTATAAGCATATAACTATACTGCCATGTATGTATTATATGACTGTATATGGGTCACTAGTTTTGGTTCATATATAAAATTTGCTCTAAATTTCCCATTATTTTGATACACGATTCCTAAATGAAGAACCCAGTAAAGTTTATTTTTTGCTTTGTATTGAAACAACATTGGGAATATAATTTCTTGAGGTGGAATAGTTCTCTTTTAGGAAGAAATGTCAAGAAGAAGACTTCAAGGAGCATTCTCCCTAACATCTCTTCATAACAGATACTCATAATGAGCTTATGTTGATCCATGCAAGGTTTTCATGTTTAAAAATTTCTTTTTAATGAAACCTGAACATTAGATTAAAGACATGCTAAACAACTCTTTAGATTAATTTTGATATTTTTATGATATTTTAGGGCAACTGCTTAAGAATCTGGATCTATTGTACATCAGAGACAAACTACCTATATGTGGGTTTTGAGACCTATGAATGTTTCCCAAATGTTGGCATGTTGAAAATTGGCCGGGGAGACCAAGTGAACCTGCAGTTGCTGAAGCAATAGCAATGGGAAATGAATGAACAGTAAAGAGGAAAGGGGCTGTTCAATAACACTTCTTATCCTAAGCATGTCTCACTAAATGCCACATGTTCTCTCAAGATGTTGAACAGACGGATTCTATGGGGATGCCCCAGTCATCAGCAGCGTAGTGAAGGGAGGCACCTGAACCTGTGATTGAATCCTTCTGCCTGCATCTGCATTGCCCTCTGGCTCTCAGCATTCCTAGAACTCAACTCTTACTAGCAATAAATCTCTCCCAGCACACTCTGCTGAAAGTTCACTATTTAAACATGCTGTTTCCCTTCTACTAAGTAATTTGTGTAAGTGAAAATGAATAATATTGGTCACTAGAGTCACAAACAAAAGTGGTTCCATGTGTGTTTCCAGAGTCAATTTACTTCTGCGAAGGGGCAGCGCCATCCTCCAGCTCCACTGGCACTCTGAGAAACCTCTGCTGATCCTAATTCTCCAGATGAAGGACCTGCTTACTATCATGGTGTCAGTTTAAATTTTTAATTTGTTTATAAAACCTCTGACAAAATAATTGTTTTTAAAGGAAGGGATGCAAACTGATGAATATGATAACCACAATAGTAACAGCTTGGGAAATTTGACTCACGTCTCTTTTATATGACATTTTCTAGAGATTCATGGGCATACTTTCAGTAGCAAGCCAAGAATTTTACTTTTTAATTTTTTTAACTTTCATTTCTTCCAGGAGTTCTGAGTTAGATATGTAAAAAAAAAAATGACTGTCTGATCTGCTCAATAGTTCCTGTTACCAGAGGAATAATCTCACTTTCTTATCTTGACTTCCATAAACGTGAGTAGAGAGTCTTAATTTCGGGGCACGTAGTATAAGTGCAAACTGTACCATATTACATGTCAATGAATGGATAAATGCAATTTCCACTGTCCACAGCTGAAGAAATAGGCTTGGTAGAATCAGGCAAAAAATAAGACTCACTTGAACTTGATTTCTCAATTTAAAAATATTAGAACTATTGCAACACCTTCGCGGTCATTGCTTCTTTGGTTTGGGATCCTTCAGCATTTGTATATTGTTAAGATAATAAATTTGTAATCTGCCATCCTGCTTGCCCATGGCACACATTTGTGGAAAACAGTCTATGGTGCATGAAGACACGGTGTTCGCTCTCTCTCTCTCTCTCTGTCTCTTTCTCTGTCTCCCCTTTCTCTCTCTCTAACTCTTTCTCATCTACACAATCTCTTGCATGCTATTCTTTACCAGAAAATATATGCTTAATGAACAACTGTTTGAGCAAATAAATGATTAACTTTAACAAAGATGATGTAGGGAGAACATTTGATATCTGTGATATGAGGAAAAATGGTGGAAGTCTGAGGGCATGAAATTGGAGGGACTTCTAATTGCTCCCTTCAAAAATGCAGCATTTTAGAAGTGTGTGTTGTTGTATTCCATAACATTTTTTCAGCATCATCAACCTATGTCTTTTTGTGGTAGAGAATATAGAACTTCCCCTGTAATTCGTGGTTTCTAGAGATAAAAGTATGATCTAACATGAATTAAGTGCTCTATCATTGCTTGTTTTTGAAACTTTCTTTTCTCTTGATATTCTGGATGCTGTCTTTCTTGATTATTTACCAAATTTTATGACCAGCTATGACATTCACCTTCTTTTCCCAACAGAAAGAAACCATTCCCAACAGAAAGAAACTAAGTTCATGTCTATCTTTCCGTTTCTTATCAAGTGATAGCTTGAGCTTTCACATTTATACAAATGCCTCATTATTCTTCATATCTAACTCTGACCTTTCTTTCATTAATCTGATCTCACATTGACAAGTAAAATAAGGAATCTTAAATTTCTTGTGCTCAAAACGGATTTCTTCTATTTTACCCTACCATTTCTGCCATATTTTTCTCTTTTCACCAAGGGTTGAAATATCATTGGCTCAGCCATTAAATAAATGTTAGAATGATCTGCTCAATTCTCCTTTCCTGACAATCTCCCCTCCTTCTCAGCTTTTACATCTCCGTTTTATAATTTCTCAGTCCATCAGAAGTTTTTACCACATTATTGCATGTCATTATCCCCCTTTCACATCCACTCTTTTGCTGCAAGATATGTGTCTATAATTTACTTGTTTTTTTATAGTGTGATGCCAATGAATATTATTCCCCCACTTAAAAACTTTCTATTATTGGTCTAAGTCTAAATAACTCAACCTAAATTTTAACTCCAAAATCCAAATGGTAAGATTCTCACATTTACTTCCCACTTATACCTTTCTATACATTAGTACAAGCACACAGGACTTTGAGAACCAGGGAAACCTACATTTAAAATTTATCTTCCAATGTACTAGTAACTTTGGGTGACATAAATATCTCTTTTGGCCTATTTCCTTGCTGGAAAATGATTATTGCAACATTAAAATGTTCAATGTCTAGAACATTGGGGTTATAAAATAAGTATGAAAACACACAGAGTATATTAGGGTCACGCAGGCTAGTGGATTTTCTCAGAGACAACTCCCCTTTTGACTGAGTTACTTGAGTATAGGGGCAAACAATCACAATGGTAGGAAGAAACTAAATTTTGCTGTCAGAAGATCAGAAGTTTTGATTCAGGATAGTAAGAATCTAGAAAAATTCTTTGGCAAGTGGAATAGGGAAACTGAGAGAGATAGCTGAACAAACTGGCCAAGCAATTTGCAGCCAGATCTGGAAGGTCGCCTCCCTGCAGATGACATCCAGGTCTCAGTTGTATTTCAGCTTCAGGCCCAGAAAAGCAGCAAAAACAGGAAGGCAAATGCCAGGACCTGCTGCAATGACTAAGGAACCCCTGCCCTGGAGCTGACCAATCAGTGAGGACATTGACCCTGAAAGGGTACACCTGGAAAACTGATAAATATTCTTCTGAAACCCGCCCATGAGATCCCCCCCCCCACTGCAACATTTCCACCTGCAAGAGAGAGATTAAAGCCTTATGACAGGGAACCTGGCACAGGCACTCTCCCTCTGGGAGCAACCCACACCATTCCCTTTCTACTCTTCTTCCCTCACGTCTTCCCCCACAGGCATACATCTCCTAAACTCGAAAAGACTTCAAGGACTTACAATAAAGGTACTACAGAGCAGCAGCAGCTTGTCACAAGATGATCCCCTAAACCTGTCCCCAAGGCCCTCTTTTCCCTGACTTTCCAGTGAGCTAAGGCAGCCCAGCCCAGGCTCTCCTGCTGCTGCTTCTTTGCCAAAACCTTCCTTGTTTTCCTGTCCCCGTAGTCACCTGGACTCATGTTGTGAAATCTTGCCTACACAAGTCAAAAACCCACCCATCAACTGGCCCTAGGCCTACCTGCTCAGGGACAGTTTAAATCTGTCCAGTCACAGTTTAAATTTGTCACTCATTTTAGAGGTGTTGAAAGCTACATGTTTTTCAGAGTAGCAGTTACTTCATTGATAAATTTTTCTTCTACTTCTCAAGTGCCCTCGGGATTAAATGAGATACTGTATGTGGAATCACCTAACATGAATCCTCTCCTATGGAGAACTAAATAATGTGTTTTCCTCCTTATCCCAGTGATTAGTGTAACACAGAGTGTTTTTAGTAGAGAATTATGGACTAGTGATTATTGATCTAATAAACGTATTACTCCATATCAAGTGCAACTTTTAGATCTATTTATTGGTCTGTTTTAGGAACAGAAAGAACTGTCAAACTCGAATAACTTATTATTTTATGGTTTTCTTTCCTGGGTTATGCTTTAGTGTATTTCTAAAGCACCTTGCACTTTCTATTTCAAAAATGTTAATTAAAAATCAATGCCTCCATCACTAGTCTGTGATTTCCATTTGGGGGGCTTAATTGTGTTGCTGATATGTTTTTGTATGTAACATATTTTTAAAAATCACAACATTAGATCTTTTAGATTTAATTTTCAAATTCATAATAAGATAGACCCACCACTATTTGAAATATGCAAATATTGCATTTCGTTTCAGCCACTGACGCACGTTGTGGATAGTTAGAGTGAATGAGTTTAGTGAATTCTGACATGCATTTCCAGGAGGCAAAAACGGAAAGCTAATCATTATTTCTCATTCATTTCTCCACATATTTAATTTTCCATAGATTAGTGAAATGGTTTCATTACAGGTATTTAGACTAGATTAGTAAATACATTTGTGTTGATTGAATCCACACCAATTTGTGATACTTGGCACCGTCCCCCCACCTCTGTCTACATCAGCTTTGAGATGGAGGTGTGAGAGGTTCACTGTGCCGAGCTGCCTTTGTGTTATAATTGCATGGACTTACTTCATTGGGCTATGTGTACATTACTGCAATTCAACTAAAATGACTCTGTTTTTCACCAAACACAGTTTAGTCATGCATCAATACATTTTTAATTAAAAGTGTGTGACAGGTACAATAGTGGAGCACACCAAATAATTTTCTCAAACATTTCATTTCCTCCAAGGTAGGTAATCAGAATCTTGTCTCTGTAAGTCAGTAAAATATATATTTTATATTTAGATGTTTGATTAAATATCTAAGAACTTTATGTTACAACACTGCATTTTGCTTGTAAGTAATACACCACAGATACTTTATGCTGTTACATCAAGATAAAGTGTTTGTTGTTGACAAAACTAAAATAGGTGACAAGCAATCTGGTAAGTCTTTTTATTTTTATTTTTAATGTTTGTAATGGAGAGATGAGAAGTCAGCAGTGATATGAATAATGGAATCAATTAGAACATGATTCTTTCAGGAGGAGAGAAATTAGTGGAAAGCTTCGACTCAGAAGAACCAAAGGAACAGCTTCAGGATGCCTGTACTAAGATCCATAAATAACGTGATATTGCTATGTTGATACAGAGATCTTACAGAAAGACCAATCTCTCTAAATGATTTTAAATGTAAAAGTTGGGTGATCAGCAAAGACCAAAATTTCTTGAATTATTTGCATATATCACAGTGGAAATTCCCCAAAATCAATGAACTAAATATAAAGTGGCAAATCCAGTCGTGCTGAAAACACCAGATCTAGCCATTCAGTCGCTGGTGCAATGAATTTAAAACCTTCATGAAAAGGGACTTAATTTTCTTTGATGGTCATGCATCTCAAAATGATTTTTTATATCAGTAATTTATATTTAAATAATTCATTAACCATAACAAATACAAAATAAATCATACTTCTATAATTAATATTAATTTGTTATTAATTCCACAGGAATTTAGGTCATATACTAAAAATTAGCTGGTGTTCTTAATAACATTTCATGATCCTGCCCTGGCTGGTGTGGCTCAGTGGATTGAGCACCAGCCTGCAAACCCAAGGAACACTGGTTTGATTCCCAATCGGGGCACAGGCATGGGCTGCAGGCCTGCTTGGGGCCATGTGAGAGGCAATCACACATTGATGTTTCTCTCCCTCTCCTTATCTTTCTCTTCCCTTCTGTCTACAAATAAATAAATAAATAAATAAATAAAATCTTTAAAAGGAAAGAAAAGAATAAAATATTGCATAATCCTGCCAGAGAGAACTTTCACAATACATGAAATGAAAAACAACAGAAAAATTTGGCAAACTTAACAAAGCTTGAATTTACTTGCTTTGGTTAAGTGTTTAAAAGATGTGTGATTACTAAAAATATGTAGTAGATATCTATATAATATTTTCAATAAATAATTTTGTATAGCCCATATTATTTTATCAATATAAAGTTCATCAAATTAGGATGAATAGTTATGATCAATGATTGTAAATAAAACAATTAAAATATTAATATGATAGACTTCTTGTTTTGAATTTTATCCTAATTAATTATATAATAAAATTGCTAAGATTAAAATGTTGAATGGAATTAATATCATTAAATAAAAATGGCATGATATATACTCTCAAAAACCATATAATTTTATTTCAGGAACAATAATTGTGCAAAGACTGTTGTTGTACATTAATATTCTATATAACCAAGCAAAAGGTATTTTCATTTGGTAGAAAAACATAAGAATTTTAAATTGGAATGTTTAGTGATTATATGTTCTGTTTTGTTACCTGCTCTCAGTGATGTAGAACATTATAAATTTATTGAACTTCAATTTATCATATATAAATGAGAAGACAATAAAAATTTTAGCCAATCACATAGGATTTCTAGGTAATTAAATTGTGTCCATGGCAAGTGTTTTATTAACTGGAAAACTTTACATACATGATTGTGTGTTCATTTTTCATTAAAAAAATACCATTAAGCCTCTGGCTTAATCTCTCACTGAGAATTGAAGGATGATTGTTGATAGTTAAATGAAAGGAGATGGACATGTGGAAATATCAAGCAGAAAATACACGGTCAGTCACGAGCTCCCCATGCACAACTCCAGGACAAGAAGGCTGCCTTCAGCCTCGGAAGTTTCATTTACATATTTCCCCCCCAGAGTTATGCAGTACATTAACGTGCATGCTATGTATACAGTGGTCCTAGCGAAACCAGGTAGTTTGGCAATTTCCAGAAGAGAAATAGAAACAATAGCAACAATGTAGCTTGGCTTTATTTAGTGAGCTAGACGGGCAAAGAGCTGGAAATAAAGAGGAAGGCTAGGTGAGATAGTTTAAGGTTCTTATAAGATCATTTTGAGAATGTTGAGAACATTGTGCTTTATCTCAGAAGAGAGGGGAACACAATGGTTTGGGGAAAAAGATCAGAATTGTGTTATAAAAAGATTAATTTTGATTGCTTTGTGGTGAATGGATCTGATAGGTCAGGGTTCTGGTTATAAAAATTGTAGCAGTTTAAGCTCATAACAATGGTGCCCTTGATTAGGGAAGTGGAGATGGAGCAAGGTACTAGTTGTGAGCATTATACACAGGAATTGACAGAAACAATAATTAGCAGAGATACGTTAAGTGAATTCATCAAAATTTTGTATTTATTTTCTTTTATATTTCAGGTGTTATGCAATGTTAATTGAAGGAATGATCACTTAAAGTAAGGTGGCTCAGGTCCCGTGTTCTAGAGTGAGTAGAACAGGCCTTATTTGTAAATTGTTGTATATACCTGTTCTAATATTTTTGGAGGCTATCTGAAGGATTAATGAAAAGAACTTCTCTCTGTTTTGCTTAACTCAAAACCCATTCAATCTGCAGAATGGGAAAATGTATGCACAGAATACATTATCTGATAACATTTATCTATAAAGAACTCTTAAAACTCAACAACAAAAAAAGACATCGAACAATTTTTTTAAATGGGCAAAAGACTTCCATATACATCTCTCTAAAGAAGATAAACAAGTCTCTAACAACACATGAAAAGGGGCTCAACATGATTAATCATTAGAAAAAACAAATCAAAACTACAGTGACATACCACTTCATGTACACTTTTGTGTTTACTCAGAAGTGTTGAAAACAGGTACTCAAACACAGATATGCATGTTTAGAGCAGCAATATTCACAATAGTCCAAATGTTCATCTGGGTGAATGGATAAATAGATGTGGTATATCCACACAATAAAATATTATTCAGCCATAAAGAAAGAATGAAGTACTGATGCAGTCTAGAATGTGAATGAATCTCCAAAATATTTTGCTAATTGAAAGAAGCCACATGCTGAAGATAGCATAGTATATGATTTTATTTATATCATATCTGTTATTGATAAATAAATAGACAGAGATAACAGATTTATTGATTCCAAGGGCTTAAGAAAGTAGGGGAACTTACTTAATGGGTAAAGGCTATTACTTTAGAGTGATGAAAATATTTAGAAACTAGATAGAAGGAGCATAATATGTCCAGCATTCTGATTGTACTAAATGCTACTGACTTGTTCACCATTAAATGGATAATTTTTTGTTATGTAATTTTTACCTTAATAAATTATTTAAAAAAAAACAAAAACAGAATGTAGATTGATGTTCAGGTATATGCATAGCTGCTATTCCTTCAATAATGAAGCCAGCATGATTTTTTTGAACCTATGAAACAGCTCAGAATGGAATTGTAAGCTAAATCATTATTTCTCTTGTAGCATGATTGTCTATCACATACAGCAGGAAAAGGAGTGGAGTCATACTCCTCATACATATACTAAACATCAGAAAATTGATCCACTCAAAATAAATTGCTAAAATGAAGTTAAATTTAATTGATAATCTCTATTACAAAGAATTGATATCATGCAGTGTCAAACTTAATAATCTGATTTAAAAATAATGATAGCTTGATTTACTTTCTCAGAGTAAATTTTCATATCTAATTAATAAGTAGTGTATAATGTTAGATTATATCTTTCTAGTCGTGTGATTTTTCCTGTCTTAGCAGGTGCAGTTAATCAATTCAATGAAATATTTTACTTGATGCTCATTTTCTAAATAGTTTGACTTATCAGAGAGGTCCCTGTACTTTATTTAAAACATTACAATATTGTCCGTGACTTTCTGTCACTACTGCAAAAATTTGAAATTGGTGATATGTTGTCCTTAGAGGCAATGAGAAATATTGATCAACCTTCTAATAAAATTCAGGTTTTAGATATGTATCAATTTAATTACTATTTGCTTTAATGAGCCACTTTTGAATTGTTGATTCACTTTAATGAATTGTAGATAAAGTGGGGCTCAATATGAAAAACCAAAAGGGCAAATTTAAAACTACAACATTCAAATGAAATATTAAGCTAAACAAAATTTTTTCTTATTATTTAAATGGTAGTTGAGACACACTGATTTATTTAAAAATAAAATAATTATTAAAAAACACAAATATGTTTGTGAACATGAGACCAATCTTCTTTTTAAATGTATGAAAGCTATGTAAAGAAATACAATTATTCATTTTTTCCTGAACTTGAAGAGCTAGGTGAGAACCGCATGATATGATTCCTAAGAGCATTAGTGATTTGTGAACCATATTTTGAAAATTGCTTCCTTAGATGATCTATATGTTCTATATGAAGCTAAAGCAGGTTTTACTATTGCTATCATGTGTTGGATTCCTCTAGTTCTTTATGTGCTATAGTTACAGACATCATGGGTTTCCTACTATAAATAAATGGTTACATTCTGATTTTGAGTATTATGCTTTTTTATTTTAAGACTTTCATTGAAAGAGAGAGCAGAGTTCCAAAGTACTTACTTTGGAACATTTCACTCTCTAGGCATGTCTTGCAAGATTCCCAGTGGCCGCTTTACCTCAAACACAATGCTGGGAAAGATGTCTAAACAAAATCTTCAATGAGTTTGTTTTACTTTCTAGAATACTAGGTCGTGTTTACTAAATGCAGGCAAATGTTGCAGTAAAACCATCTTATTTAATGACAATGAACAAAACTTTTAGGTAACTTGACCTCCATCAAATCAATAGTATTGCATTTTCATTTTATAAATATATTTATGTGTTTCTCATGTGAGTGCATTGTTGTAAACACTCAAAATAGAATTCTGAACTTGTCAAACACGAACATATTTTTTCCAAAATCCCTGGAATAAACTGAATCAGTATGTTATCACTTAAAAAATCTCTTCTACATTTGATGTAATAACCATCTAAAGTTATAGTAATTTATTATTTATTTGTACAACTATAATCGAAGGCCAGGAATCAGACACAATACTGACATATTCACAGTTAAGTCTCCAATATCTAACAGAGTGTTGACTCACATGAAATAGATCCTCAAGAACTTTTTTGTTGAATAAAAAATAGACTCCAATAGTCAAATTGAATCAATTCTGACTTCTGTTTTACTTTAGCACTTAAGAAGTGATATGTTTAGAAAGAAAAATGAAAATTAATTAATTCATAATATAATAAAGGAAAATCAAGATATTTTAATTTTAGGTTTAATTGCTCTTTGCTTTAATTCTTGTGTGATTTATTCATTTTCCATGGTAATATCAACAGGCTACATATATATTTTTATATATGCATATGTATATATGCATATGCATATATATATATACAGAAGGTATCTATTCAGAAGGTATTCAGCTATGTAATATGAAAAATGGAGACATTTGTTGAAGAAGATACAAGACACAAGAAACATTGTACACATGACAATTACATGTCAGCCCCCTTCAAAGTAAGCAACTGGGGACCTCATGAAGTTTCAATCACCATCACCAGTTTTATTTCCCACATATGAATAAAACCATATGCTTCTTGACTTTTTCCATCTGACTTATTTCACTTAACATGATATTCTCAAGATCCATCCATGTTATCTCAAATGAGATTACTTTTGAAAAGAACAAGGCTCAGAAGAGGAGAGAAAATAACTATGAAGAATAAATCAAAATGACAAATCCAGAAAATTATATTTCTGCCTACTCTTGATAACTGCTGACCCTGTTTGTTTAAATCTGAACTATAAATCAACTATGAATTGGATAATTTTTAGTATAAAACAGTAAAAAATGTTGAAAAGTTCTATTTCCAAGCAGAGTGTGGAAAACTCCAAATGAAAGGGGTCAAATAATCCGTGTAACTATTATATTTTTGAGGATTGTAAAGTAGCCAGGAAAACTAAACTCAAAAGCTTTTTTGAGGATAGATGAAACAAGTGAACTCCAATCTTTGGTAGAGAATGTGTTACTGAACTAAAGGGGTTCATTTACCCATTCGCATCAGAGCCCAATCAAACTTGTACAGGAATTTGCTGCCAAGAAAGTAAAGGCTTATTTTTAGGGAAATGGTACCACAACCAGATTCATAGGTGTGTTCATGCTCACCCAAGACCTGGTTCCTTGATGGCTCGTATGGGTTTTATAGGGGACTAAGGGAGCTAGGGCTGTGGTCTCTATTGATTGGTTAGCACTAGGTCATTTCATCTTGCCCTGATGTCAGCCATGGCATTGCTCTGTCTGATTTTGAAAGAGAGTGCTTTGTGGGATCAGTCTACTTTTCTGAGTCTAGAGCTGAAACACAACAGGTTTGGATGTTATCTCCAGTTTGACTGAAACCCTGTCTCTTTGGTCAACAAACCAAGGGCTTTGTTCCTAAATTTACTTGATGTTGACCAGAACCTCATGGTCCTTAGGGATTAATGACTAAGGGAGTGGATGTGCCAAGGTGGGTGAATCAGTCTGCTGAATGAGGCCAATTCAAATCAAAAGGAGAAAAATGGGGAAAGGTCATATTAAAGAAAAAAAGTTTCTGCATGTTTACAAATGGGAAGAAAATGTGGATTCCATTATAAGTGGATTAGAACAAAACATCTAAAATTATTAGTGAATTTTTAAATACCAAGTGGGGTCTAATGTGACAGATTAGAATCCCTGGAAGCTTCCACCATGAGGTTAAATTGGGACCCACCTCGTGCTTTCTCATACTGGCCTCTGCTGGTAGCACAAAAGAAAGATTAAGATGGAGTAGAAGACTGGGGATAACCCCTCACAGGTGAGTCATAGACTTATACTTACACACACCTCTAGATCTTTCTATCATGCAAGAAAAGCATTAGGCTGCTGTAGGAGAGTCAGGAAATCTGTCAGTCTTCAAGACCCAAGTAAAGATCCTTGACTTCTGGGTGACAGAAGTGGAAGAAAAATGTCTCTGCCCCAGGGAAAGGGCAGAAAACCTGCTTGGCCCAGATTTTGCACAAGGCAGAGGGTGGATCCTACTGGGCAAGTCCCTGATAAAAATTCCATTCATGATTGCATCAGAAAGGCTATAAATTTAGGAATAATGTATCCAAAAAACCCAGAAGACTTCTACACTTAAAACTATAAAAGTTGCTGAAAGAAATTGAAGAACACACTGATTAAAGACAGACATTCTGTGTTTTTGGATTAGAAGACTTCATATCGTTAAGACGTTAATACTAACCAGAACAGTCTACACATTCAGTGCAATCCTTATCAAAATCTCCATTCATTTTTTGGCAGAGAAAGAATAGTGTATCCTAATTTTTGCATGGAATTTCAAGGAATTCCGAAAAGCCAAAACAATATTGAAAAATAACAAAGTTGAGGTCTCACATGTTCTGTTTTCAAAACTTCCTACAAAACTCCAATAATCCTCACAATGTGGTACTGACAGGAAGACAGATATATAGACCAGTGAAATAGAATAGACAGCCCAGAAATAATCCTTACATATATGATTGACTGACAGGAAGACAGATATATAGACCAGTGAAATAGATTAGACAGCCCAGAAATAATCCTTACATATATGATTGAATACTTTTTGAAAGGGTGCAAGACCACTTAATGAGGAAATTAAAGTCTTTTAAACAAATGGTGTTAGGATACTGGATATGAACATGCAAAAAATAGAGTTAGACCCTTAATTTATATCATATATAAAATTAACTTAAAATATATCAAAGATCTTAATGTAAAACCTAGAACTATAAAAATTTTAGAAAAAAATAAGGGGAAAACTTGATGACATTGGATCTGTCAAGAATTTCTTTCACATAACACCAAAAGCACAAGGAAAGAAACAAAAAATAAACTGGGTTACATCAAATTAAAATTTTTTTGCATCAGACAACACAAACAAGAAAATAGAAAGAAAACTGGTGGTATAGAAAAATATTTGCAAATCATATTTCTGGTAAGAATTAATATGCAGAATTTATAGAATTTCTATAACTCAATAACAAAACAGTTAATAAAAATGGGCAGAACTTGCATAAACATTTCTTTAAAGAATACATATAAATCAGCAATAAGCATGTGTAAACATACTAAAAATCATTAATAATAAAGAAAATGAAACTCAAAACAACAATGAGGTACTTCCTCACACATACTAGAATGGCTACTAATGAAATAACAAAAAGTAACAAGTGTTGGCAGGATTGTGGAGAAATTAGGATCCTTAAGTACTAATGTTGGGTTTGCAAAATGGTGCCACTCCCATGAAAAGTAGTATAGAAGTTCCTCAAAATACTAAAAATAGAATTATTATATGATACATCAATTCTACTCTGGATACATATCTGAAAGAATTGAACACGGAGACTTTGACAGAACATGGAGACTTTGTCAGCTATATTTATAGCAGCATTATTCACAACAGCCAAAGGGTAGAAGCAACCCAAATGTTCATCAATGGATCAATGGGTAAACAAAAAATGTTATTTACATACAATGGAATGTTATTCAGCTTTAACGAGAAAGAGAATTTTGCTATAACAAGGATAAACTATGTGAACATTATGCTAAGTGAATAAAGCTATTCACAAAAATATCACATGATTTCTTTTATATGCGGTACTAAAGTAGTCAAATTCAAAGTAAGAGAAACTAAAATAATAGCTGCCAAGAGGTGGGTGAAAGGGGAATGGGAGTTGTATTTAGTGACTATAGTGTGTCAGTTTTTCAAAATGTGAAGATTCCGGAGATGTGTAGTAAGGATGGTTTCAAAACAGTGTGAGTGTATTAATGCCACTGAGTTGCACACTTAAAAATGATTGATAGAAAATTTTATTTATGTGTATTTCACCACAATTAAAAATAGTAATGATTAAAAATATATGTCCAAGAAAATAAAAAGATACATTAGAAGAAAATATTTGTAAAATATATATCTAACAAAGGATTTGCAACCAGATTAAATCAAGAATTTCCACCACACAATTTTATGAAAACAAACAATCCATTTTTAAAAAGATTTTATTTATTTATTTTTAGAGATAGAAGGGAGGGAGAAAGAAAGGGAGAACATCAATGTATGGTTGCCTCTCCCACACCCCCCAGTGGAGAACTGGCCCACAACCCAGACATGTGCCCTAGACTGGGAATCAATCCGGCGAACTTCTGGTTCACAGGCTGGCACTCAATCCACTGAACCACACCAGCCAGGGCCAGACAATCCATTTTTACCAAATGTATGAAAGGTTTAAACAGACACCTCACCAAAGGAGATGTACAAAGGGTAATTAAACAAAAGAAAAAATGTTTGAAATGTTAGTTGTTTAGATATTGCAAATTAAAATCACAATAAAACATCTCTGCATATATACAAGATGTGTAAATAATAACACAAATTTAAAAAATCTGACCTGATAATACCAAGTTTTTACAAGGATGCAAAGCAGTTGGAAATCATATAAATCCTTGGTGAGCATTAATATGATACAGACAATTTGGAAATCAGTTTGGTAGTTTCTCATAGAGTTAAGAATATATTTACTATATGACCCCACTATCCTATACTTAGAGATATAAAAATAAATATATGTCCACATATAAGGACATGTTTGTAAATGTTTACAGAAGCTTTCTTGATAATTTTTTCCATACTGGAAACAACTGAAATGTCCTTATGTGCATGGTTAAACAGATTGTGGAACATTCATTCAATGGAATACTAATCAAGAGTAAAAAGGGAATAGCTATTGATACATATGAATATACAGATAAATTTCAAAAACATTACAGTTTTATGAAAAAATTAAGACACAAAAGGCTAGTATTGTTATGATTCCAATAACATGATATTCTGGATAAAACTAAGTACACACACCAATATCAGACCAATTGTTTTCAAGAACTGAAGCTGGAGTAGGGGATTAACTGCAAAGAAGCTTGAGGGAAGTTTTGGATAATGGAAATGTCCTATATATTGTTTATGCTGTATTTACCCAACTGTATAATACATTTTTCAAAATTCATTGAAATAAATTCCAAGTCAGTACATTTTACTAACTGTAAATAGTACCTCAATGAACCTTATTTTGAAAATGACCCAAAAAGGAAGAGAAGTAGGAGCTACTATGGAGAAAAGATTTTCCAAAAATATTTGGAGGAAAGTTGGAGTTCAGTGAATTACAAGTGAACTAGCAGACCCTGTGAAGCAGAGATGATAGCATGATGGCTAAGAGTACCGTGCTGAAGTCCAGATGCAAACATGAGGATGCTGGTAGTTCCCCTCCCAGAGACGTGACTTTGGGCAAGTTGCTGAACTGCTATTCAGTGAAACAAGGGTAATAATAGGGTCTTCTTCATAGGATTATTATGGAGATCAAACTAATAAAACCCTTAGGGCAGTACCTGACATACGAAAAGCATTATGTAAGTGGTTTAAAAGATATTATGTACTATAATGAACCTTTGGTCACAAATATCTCTCTTAATTTGTTGAATAAAATAACATAAATCAAAATCATCCCAAAATATTGAGATTTTTTAAAAAATAATGGTTTGTTTTGAGAGTAGGAGGAAACATATTTAACTTTTTAAAAAATTATTTATTTATTTTTAGAGAGGGGGAAAGGAGGGAGAAAGAGAGAGAGAAACATCAATGTGTGGTTCTGTCTCATGTGGCCGCCACTGGGGACCTGGCCTGCAACCCAGGCATGTGCCCTGACTGGGAATCAAACCAGTGATCCTTTGGTTCACTGCCCATGCTCAATCCATTGAGCCACACCAGCTAGGTAACCTTTTTTTTTTGAACAATCAAATGTTTATAAGGATTGTGATGCATATTTAAGTTACCCAAAGCATTTTAATATTCATCATTATTTATAGATGTTATGGTTTTGATTAAAACAATAAATAAAAACATGTTCAACAGGTCATTAGCCAATACTTACTATTCTTTCCTAGGAACTTGGTGTTAAGCTATGCTTTGTGAATACAAAGATGCATGAGATTCCAGCACTGCTTTTAATGTGTTCTCAGTCTAGAGGGAAAGAAAGGTGCAGATTATTATAACACAATAAGCAATGTTCTGGAAGATATGTACACAGTGAAACAGGCACTCTAGAAGGTCCCAACTGAGATTACAACAGAAAAGAAAAAGAAACAGTACACCTAAAGTTAAGGGATTTAAGCTTGCAGGTCACTGGGTGATGCAGCAAGTCAGGCTTCCTCCCTGAATGACCTTGAAGAATAATATAATTTCTTAAACTACAGGCATTTTTTAAATCTTGAAAAATTATTGAAAAAGGTAAGGCACACACTTATTATCATATTTGATAACAAATATTCTGCCACTAGCAAATATATTTGCTGAGAGTGGAAAAATGACTCCATGTGTTGCTAATCAATCATCCAGTTAGCTTCCTGCTGGTAGTTGTGTAGATCCATTACTGTTGTGAATATTTTACCTGTGAAATCAGGAAGAAAAGATAATTAGATGCACATTAACCAGACCTAGGGGTTTGAGTATAATCAATATTGATTGAATATTATAATAAGCATTATGAAGGAGATGGTTTTTAGTGTTGAAATATGAGTAAGGTGGGGGGTGGGGAGAAGGCAATAGGGTGAGAAATGGGTACAAGACAAAAAATTAGCTGAAAGAAATATGCCATTTCCACAATTTCCTTATTCACTCTAGAAAATTGTCTGTCTATTCACTTTTTTTCAAAATCAAAGCACTGAAGGCACATGCCTTCTTTTCTCATTCTATCAAATGGTATAAATATGTGACATACTAATACATACTTTTTGAAGAGTTACTTCTTAAATGTGAGTTAATCTTAAAATAGCATCAAGCAATATTCACTTAGTCATGCATTCATTTATTTCAAAATTTCTGCCAAATTCTGACTTTCCACTTCCATTCCTTTGGTCCAAGCTTTCACTGATTCAAGCAATATTTCTATGTACCTGTTACGTGCCTGGAATTGTGCTGGGAATATAAGGGTAAGTAAAACATGACATGAATCCCTGGTTTTAGAAAGTTTATAGTCTAATAGTGAAGACAGAAATTAATCAAACTGTTCTATAGATGAACATAAACTTAGACTTGAGTTCAGTGTTAGAATAAGAGGTAAGAGGTGTTGTTGAAGCATCTGAAAGGGGGCGTTGACCTGGTCAGGGAAGTCAAAGCTTCTCTGAGGAACTAACAGTTGAATTTAAATCTGAAGGATGAATAGACATTAACTTGAAAGGGAAAACTATTACACAGATGGCAAATAATAAGCAAAAGTCTGTAGTTAGAAGACATTTGGCAAGATGGGGGACTGTAAGGAGGACAACACGTTTGAATCAGGAAGTGCGAGGAGGAGTTCGGTGCCAGGTAAGGTTGGTTAGTGTTTAACATGCTGTAGTCCAGCACAGTAGTAGCTTCTCTTCAATGCAGACCCAGCATCTGCCTTTTACTCAAGTAAATATGATCACCTCACTCCCCTAGCAAGCTTTGAACATTATGTGGGACATGGTCCTTCTACCAATGTTTTGTTAAATGAATAGATAATATTACAAACCAATAAGTCATTTATTCACAATATTTCTAAGAAATTGCAATGAGCTATAAGGAGTACAAAGATAAATCTCTTTTAAACGTGTTGTCCACGTTGTTATTGATCACTTTCACAACTACCCATATTTATCTTCTATAACTAGAGAAACACTAACCCTTCCCCAGCCTTCACAATTCCAGTAGCAGGTAGACAGAGAATCCGTATTTTCCTATTTCTCTCCCGAATTCTTCAGAGTTTTGATGCTAGTGGCGAGTTAGGGCTTTTCCTTAATGCTTATTGCCACTTTTGACCACTGTTCCTTCCTTTTTGCTTAAAAAAATGTTTTAAAGCTATGGCTTCAAAGGATAACACACTCCGCCATTCTTACCACAGTTATTTAGAAGACCCTGATTACTCTCCTTTATTTTTATTGAATACTTCAAACTCCTTGCATATTAGAACTCCTGAGCTTATTAGTTACATCAGGAAAGATGCTTCTCCAGATATTTGCAGGGATTCCTACCCCACTCTGCTTTATTACCATCTGAGAAAGCACATTTTCCCAAACCCACTGCTACTGAAGTTAACTCTATGAAAGTAGGGATTGTAGTCAGTTTTGTTTATGGCTGTATCTGTGTCCCTAAAACAGTGCCAGGCACATAACAAGTACTCAGCAATGTAAATAGATCTATTAAGATGAATATGATACACTCCCTCTTTTCTTGTAATGTGTTTCCACCAATAACTTCTTGGCCTTTTTACTGGTAGCACTTTCTTCACAACATGGGTTAAATCTTTCTTCCTGCCCTGGGCTTCCTGACAGAGTAATGGGAAAACTCTGTTGGGTGTTCTGACCCCTGAGCAAACCTAAGATTCTGAGAGAGTTAATGAGAAGGCAACAGTTGGCCAACAGAGGATGGCTGTTTGTTGGTTCATAAATATTCTGGCTTCTGTTTTGTGAACCTTCTAAATGATATTTGACATAGCACCTCAAAGTGTCCACAGCAGGATCAAACCACAGTCGCCCATCATGGTGTCTTGTTAGCAAGGTGATCTTTCATTCATTTTCCTCCTTCATTTGTGGTCTTTGTCTAAAACAAATAGTGAGCACCCAGGTCCTTGTCTCAGGTTCTGCTTTCTGGATGAAACACAGGCTAATGCAATTTGCTTGCGAAACACATGCCCCCCAAACTTTCTTAATATATAATAGGCAGTCAATAAATATTTTCAGAATAAATGAATTTGATACCCTTTTTTGAAAACAAGAACACTTATTACATATTTTTGATGTCTTATGAGATCAATTTTCATCTTATATTATCACCTATTCTTCATTTATAACTGCATATCGAATATCAGAAACACAATGGCCTACAGGTCAATAATCTTTTCAACTTTTTTTTTTTAAAACTGATACTTGGATTATGGAATGTTTACAATCACAGCTTTGAATACCTTCTTTTTAATGAAAAAAATAGATTACAGTAGGAAAAAATGCCATGGTGCTTTCCACTAAAACCTCCTCCTTTGGAAGATTAATGGCATTCTGCAGTTTAACTTTAAAACTCAAAACCTTTTCAAATTTGCATTTTAAGTTCTGTTCCTTCAGAACAGTGTTTATAGTCATGGAATTTCTACAAGCTACTCAATGTGTAAAATTCCAATCAAATAGTATAAATGAGAAATAAATGACTTCACATATCTTGGCAAAAGTAGGATAGAGGGCCACAGTTAAAGTGGTTTATAGTGATTCTTATTCCACATTTATTTTCTTTTCTCAGCAAGAAAAAGTAAAATCTTTATTCCCCAAACTACTTCAGGATGGTGGCAGCTGACATTAGGATCATCATTTCCTGGTTCTAGTGTGGTTAAACTAGGTTTCTACTATATACATAGAAATATAGGCACAATGGTTAAGTGCTCAGAGAAGTCAGTAAATCAA